>JAJHSJ010000013.1:48163595-48416138 GCA_021015155.1 Magnolia officinalis | reverse complement strand
ATCAGGAAGAGAGTATGGCGTCTTTGTTTATTAGCTGGGATATGGTGTAATTTGGTTAGAAAGGAACAATCGGTGTTTTAGGAATCAGATGGGGCGAATATTGGAGGTTTTCAATATGGCTAAACTGAATGTATTGGAATGGTCGAGAGCATCAAATTCAATATCTTTTGCTGATTTCCCTGATATATGGCTAGATTTGTAACTGGTTTTTGTTTTTATTTTTTTTGCTTTCCTTTGTAATTCTTTCAACTTCAGCCCATATTCAACAAAGGTATCATCATTTCAAAAAAATAAAAAAAGTTATTCTTTGTATGTAAAACCCATTGGTCTCTCGTATCATCAAAGGAATTATTTATAGTTTATTCAAGAGCTTGTTTTAGTTGAGTATGATTATATTAACACTGAAGCGAGGTTTGGTTCTCTGGGGCAATAACAAAAGTTTCAGTTCCTTCCCACTGTGTCATACACTTCCCTCCAAAATTGCTGTGTTGACTGTTGTATTAAGGTATTTTCTTCTCTGCTTGATTTTTTGGGAATTTCAGCTCTCCAATGCTAAATTCATCCACTTTGTGCCTCTTCAGCTCTATTATCCTCATGAGTATTTCAATGACATTGATTTAATATTACAAGGAAATGACATTATATGATTGAACATTGAGTAAAGAAAGATTCAGGAGCTTTCACTGTGTGCTAAAAATGCACTGATTATTGTAGGGTGACATGCCATTGGCTGTTTGTGTGCAACTCAAGTTGTAAACTCTTAGGGGGTGTTTGGATCGTAAGTTACTTTGGATAAGTTACTTATGCCATAAGTAGCTTATCGTGGTTTCTGCTTATTCAGCCGTTAAGTATGTTTGGTAACCAACATACTTATCAACCAAAAAGTAAAAAAGCATGGTTGGTTTCCAACATCATAAGCAATTATCTCTTAAATCTGATCCCCCTCACATCTACCATCCATCATGTGGGGCCACCCTTTGATGTGGGCCATTCATTGTGTAGGCCCCATCTTTGATGTGGACCGTCCATCATACGGGGCCCACCTTGGATGTGGCCCATTAATCACTATGGCCTGACCTTTAATGTGCACCATTCATTATGTAGGCCCACCTTAATGTTGTTCATCCATCAAGTGGGGTCCACCATCAATGTTATTGTCCATCATGTGGGGCCCACCTTCAATATCCACCGCCCATCAAGTGAAGACCACCTTTGACGTTGACTGTCCATCATGTGGGCCTCACCTCTGATGTGGGCCATCCATCATGCAGAGCCCGCCTTGGATATGGGCTACACATAATTAGGGCTGACCTTTGATGTGGATTGTCCATCATGTGGGACCACCTCAATATGGGCCTTGCATCATGTGGGGCCTAGCTTCAATATTCATTGCCCATCATGTAGAGCCCACCCTTGAAGTGGACCGTCCATCATGTAGGCCCCACCTTTGAAGTGGGTCATCCATCATACCAGCCTACTTTGAATGTGGGGTTTATTTTGTTAATCATTATGGGCTGACCTTTGATGTGGACCATCCATATATGGGCTCACATTAATATGGGGTCATCCATCATGTGGGGCCCACCTTTTATGCGGACCGTCCACTATGTAGCCCCACTGTCAATGTGGACACTGTACCACATGGGGCCTCCTTTGATAAGGAGGGTAAGAGAGAGCCTCCTTTGACATGGGCCGTTAGAGAGAAGTAGAGAAGTCATAAGTTAAAAAGCTAAAAGAAATTGGCATATAAGTTACTTTTGCAATGACGCTTACCAAACTAAGTGAAAGAAGTAACTTAATTACTCAACATAAGTTAAAAAGTAACTTATTTGTTGGTATCCAAATGGCCCTTAACATTTGTTGAGTTTGAACAAAAGAGAGTGTGCGTGTTGCAATTTTTTTATATCTGATTTTTTTTTGGAATGAATCAATTAATTTTTAAAGAATATCTTATGTCAGTCTTATCATGCATATGGACTTGATTAATCAGCCATATTTTTAACTTCCCTGCAACTTACTTTTATCTGTGCCATTTCAATAATTGAGGGGATCAATAGGCTCATGTTGCAACTCAGACGACAAAGGCATTGTCTAAGATTTCTACCATGGTTTTCTGTCACTGGTCCAGTTACATTGAAAAATATAGATATACTTTCGTGGGAATGAGGTTTGTTGTAGGTCATTGCTAGAAATTCTGGAAAGATCAGGCATGAATTCATGAACTTGAGGCTTTTGGGCCGAAGTAGAGCCATAAAAAGCAAGAACTTGTAGCCATTTGTTGGGATGGACCTGAGCCAAGGCATAAATTCATGAATTTGCAGTCATTTGTAGGATATGATAATGTTGTTGGGGGGATGGAGGGTAGGGATGTGATTGTCTGGAGAGCTAGGCCAATAGTCATGTTTGCTTGGGTGACCCTCACCTAGTAAGGTATTAGGTATCCCTTTTTCACCTAGGTGGTTGCTGGGGACAACAGCAATGCCTTGTACTAGAAGTAGTGTCGTCAACTACATCAACTCACAAGAAATGGGAACTATAGCTTGGCAAATAGCCTAGACACTCATTCAATCTATAGATTGTCTTCAAGCAACATATCCAAGTAAGATACGCTTTCATAGTAAGTCATTTTTTTTTTCCAAACTTAACTGATTTTTTCAACTTATTGTTCTAATGTTTCAGAACAATGTACATTGAATCTTCACTCATCAATGTGATATGGATCGCATTTTCCTTTGGTGTTCAGAATTAATTTCAATAGTAAAGTTATATACACTGGCTTTAAATGTTTTTGCATTGATTTTTGTTTGGTTGGTAGAAGGACGTATTTCCATACTGATTACACTACATAAAGCAGTATATATGCTTAATGTAGTCATTTTGATAACTCGGGCCTCTTTTCTTTTAACAAATTTCTTGGTTTCTTGCAGTCTTGGTATTTACTCTCTAAAACATTGGCTGAGGAGGCTGCTTGGAAGTTTGCAAAGGATAAAGGAATTGATATTGTCACGATCAATCCAGCAATGGTGATTGGTCCTCTTCTTCAGCCAACCCTTAATACAAGTGCTGCCGCAATTCTGAACGTAATAAATGGTAAGATTTTGTTATCATTGAAATTAATATGTATGTGTTATCCTCGTAAATGAAGATCATGCCTTTTGCTTCTTTCTTAGTGAGTAAAGATGCTCACTAGATTACCCTCAGGTCCCAAGAAAGATTATTAAGTGGAAAGAAGAGAAATGTAACTTGTGGGTTATATGCAATGTTGTCTAAATCGTCATTGTATCGCAAATCTTAAAAGGGGTTGAATTGTATTGAATCGCAAATCGTAAGATTTTTTCTTATTTTAAAAATGTACATATAAAAAACAAATGAAAAAAATATAAGTAAATCAGAAAAGATAAAAAACTCATTAATCATCCATTTCCCATCAACATGTACCAAAAAAATAATACATATCATGATATTATCAATTGAGAAAATGTATATGGTATACATATCATGATATTAAAGGATTCTTGTCTTTTTTCTTTGTTTTCTTTGGTTGTTTTTTGAAAAAAATTTACCTTAAAAAACATACAAGAGTCCTTTAATAATATTGTTCTTTTGTGCCTTTCTTAAGTGTAGAATCCTGTTATAAAAAATGGCATTCAATTCCATTGTGAACAGTATCTTGATTTCTTTGTTTTGGGTTTTCGTATATCAAATCTCTCTCAAGAAAAAAAAAGAGGATGTATTTAATAGGGGAGGCCTTTTTCACATTTTATGAGCAAAAGGGTCCAAAGAAAGAAGAAAAAAAATGAATTAAAAAAAAAAACAGATTTTTAAGTAATTTTTGGGCCCATTTATGTAATCTACAATTATTGTACGATTCATACGATTCGATACGATTATCATACAATTCGATACAATTATTTGGGACTTACGATTTGGGTGTATGATTCAAATCGTACACCCATACGATATGTTATGAATCGTACGATTCACGATATGAATCGTATGATTTTGATAAGATTGGTTATGTGTTGCTTTCTTAGGAACATGGGTTTGGAAGGGGATGACTTTTTAGTGTCAAGAATTTATTATTTCAATGTTTCTAAGGACATGTCTGGATATTTGGAATCCAAGGGAAAACAAAGGGAAAAATTATAACAATATTCTTTGAAGATGGAAAAATAATAAATTATGCAGTGATGATTTCCATGAGAATTATTGAAACATAGAATCCAATTTTGAGTTCTTGTTTGGATAGCAACTAGAAATCTCACATTCCTCTCACAATACTAATCTTGTTATCTGTACCAAGAATCCAAAATATGGAAAAGTATAACGATTGTTTGGTGGAATACACCCTTCTCTTTGCTATCAAGACAACACAAGTCATCACATCAAAGGAAACCCTTTTCCTTTTCCATCAGTTGGCATGGAATCCATGGTCTCCAAACATGGCCTAAAAGAAGTGCCTCTTTTTCTTGGGAGGCTTGCTGGTTAATCATTGCATTTTACATGTTTGTGCCCAATTGCTTCACATTCATGACAACTGCTTTCTGTTTGTATTGTCCGTGCTGCTACATGTAGTATAATGTATGGCTTCCAAGAACCTGCATTTTTTTGGGAAGATAAGGGAATTTCTACATTTTAATAGTCCAACTTGAACACCACATGATATTTCTGCACCATATCACTGTCTGTGTAAGTTTGTGTGATGGCAAGAAGTGGTTTGAACCCATAGCTCACTGGTAAATAGGGTGCATTTGAACATTGAGTTCTTGGGTTCAAGCCCAGCTCTACCCCCCTCCCAAAAGGAAAAAAGGGTGGGCCGTACAACCCTCACCACTGTGACAAATATTGCCGAAATTTTGAAAATATGTCAACAGTATCGTGGAATTTTGGTTAAACGTTATTATCACAATAATATCGTGAGATTTGAAATCTTGGAATTTTTGAATTTTCTCTATTTTATTGCGATTTTAATGGAAAAAATTTTATAAGTTAAAAATAATTCTGTTTATACTTTTATATTCAAAATTTTAAATTATTTAGTAATTTATAATAAATATTTTGTTTTCAGTGAGATTTTCCTGATAATATCGCAAGAAAAATGTCAAAATCTGAAAATCTCCCGAGAAATTCCCAGGCCGAGAAATTTCCAAGAACAAGATTTGTCACTATGTGCCTCACTTCCCGGTTTGATCTTGAATGTTGATAGTTTGGTTTCCTTTCCTTAATTTATTCATCACTAACCTTTCTTGATGAGGTGTAGACTTAAGTATACAACTTTGTTCAGAAGTTCTTGTTGGACATATTTATGTTTTGTTTCCTGCATGTTTTGGCAAAATAATGTTTATTTATGAGGTTTTAACCATTATACTTTTGCATCTAGTGCTGAAAATCATACTAAGATTCACGTTGTTTCAGAATTTCAGTGCCTTTTTCCATTTTGTAGTATTGATTTTGGCATGATGTGTATAGTATGAGCTCTATGGTGCATCAATGCTTGCAAAATAGCGTCTAGTATCATGGCTCATGGTTCATACTTGTCTGAATTGAGACCATAAACATGTTCCTTCAATCATCAGAAAATAAGATGAAAAGTTCCTCATGTCTTTCCCTTTTGATCTATTGAGTTCTTGTGTTGTAATAGCCTGAGTTTTTATGCGACGCAGGAAGTCCTACGTATCCTAATGCATCCTTTGGATGGGTTCATGTTAAAGATGTTGCTGAAGCACATATTCTGGCATTTGAGGTTCCTTCAGCAAGTGGAAGATATTGTCTAGTTGAGAGAGTAGCTCACTATTCAGAGCTTGTGAAGATCTTACGCGAGCTTTTCCCTGCTATCCCGCTTCCTGAAAAGTAAGATTGTGTTTCCAATAGAAATTCATTTCCAATATTTCCTAGCATTCTATGTGAGGAATGGATTCTATTAGCTTGGATTCATCATGTTTTTTCTACAAACTCATTGTACATTAGGGTCGTGAGCTTTATTAAGCCCACACTTGTGTGCAATAAAGCTCATGTACATGCCACATGTGCCAGCATGGCAAGATAGGTCCGATATTGGTGCAATCTGGGTGTCGAGATCACTTCGGTCTCTGGATTCCCTCAATGCCAGAGCTCGCCCACTTTAGTAAGATTGTCAGCCGCATGTGTGAAGTTGATTTGCCTGCTCTATGAGTGCATTGCTGAATTGGATTACTTGCAGGAACTCTTCTTTTGTACCTCCTTCGAAACCATTAGGAGATGATGTATAGTCGGCAATTCCCCAACAATCACCTGCTCTGATACCTAAACGGTGCAACCCGGTTATCGAGTCAATGGGATTCGGCACCCAAATCGCAAAGAAATGGACAAGAGTACACCAACACGAATATGAGAGTAGAGAGGGAGAAAACTTTATTGATATCAAACTTTTTCTCATACAATACTCATGAAAAACTCACAATTCAAAAAATATTGGAATGACCAACTCCCTACACTAACACCCCTTTTATAGATCTTAAATGAAAATTCCCCCAACTATTAGATTGATTTGAAGCTATCTAATTGATTCAACTTAATCTAATTTACCTAAGATCGCAACAAGCCTAATAATGGTTAAAGTAAATCTAAAAACAATCTTCAGAATCTTCAATCTTGTCTTGAGTGGTATTTTTAAATCAACCCCATATCATCCAATCACATCCTTCTATATCTCCACAAATAGTTAGTTATAGCTTTTGATATTTAGGCCCCAGATCTATATAAACAATCCAAAATCAGAACATGTTGCATCCTATGATGGTCCATGGGCTGTGGGCATGCATCAATTCTCCTCGGCTTTGAAATAATTCGTTCTCGAGTTAGAAACCGATTTCAGCCTTTGGACTAGTAATACCTCTACGACAAATCTTGTTCTTCTTTGGTGGAAGTTGATGGCGCAATCGTAAGCGTCGGCTTGGTACAACCTTTGTTGGAGTTCACTGTAGGTGATGTCTCTTTCGCTTGCATTTTTGTGGGTGCCAACTTGTTTGTTGTAACTTCGTTGATTCTTAAATATTTGCTCCGTTTTTCATGTCACAGTCATCTTTTGCAAAGCTGCTTCAATTTGATGTTGAGACTTATTTTTATGTCTATCAATGTGACTGCCACTGTCAGTGGATCCATTGGCAAATTCAAGTGAAGGTCCAATGTTAATGCATTGATCATGTAAGATGTCAACTTTTTCTTTGACTCAGAGGATCTCTTTGTCGTTTTTGGAATTTCTACTTCTATTCCAGGTTCTTTGTGACATTCCAACAGTCGAAGGGTTCAATCATTGATATCTTCATAAGTGGGGCCACTCGTTGTTGGTTAGGACCTTGTTGGAGACCTTCTCCTATGTGTCCTCGTGCTCCGGATTCCCTTCACACCGGAGCTCTCCCACTTGATTAGTGAGAATGCCTACTGCATGCGTGACTTGATCTACCCACTCTGTGAGTGCGTGAATCAATTGGATTACTTGCATAAACTCTTCTTCTATCATCTCCTTCGAAGCCATTAGGTGATGGTATAGAGTCGGCAGTTCTCTAAAGATCGCCCACTCTGATTCCTAAGTGATGTAACTTGGTTATCGAGTCAATGAGATTCGACACCTAAATCACAAAGAAATGGACAAGAGTGCACCCACATGATTATTAGAGTAGAGGGAGAAAACTTTATTTATATTGAATTTCTTCTCTTACAATACTCATGAAAAATATTGGAATGACTAACTCCTACACCACCACTCCTTTTATAAACCTTAAAATGAATCTTTAATGAAAATCTCCCCAACTATTAGATTGATTTGAAATCAGTCTAATTGATTTCAAATCTATCTAATTGATTCAACTCAAACTAATCCACCTAACATGGCAACAAGCCTAATAATGGTAAAAGTAAATCTAGAAAATAATACTCAAAATCTTTAATCACATCTTCAATCATATCTTTAAATCAACCACATATCATCCATCACATCCTCTCGTGTCTCCCAGGAATAGTAATTTATAGCTTTTGATATTTAGACCTTAGATCTATAAATATTCTATCCAAAATCAGCACATGTTGTGCCCTAAGGTGGGCCACAGTATGCAAAACAAATGTATGGCTCTGAAAAACTTGGCTGAAGTTTCCTAACCATTTGTTGGTATCCAATATTGGGGCCACATGCAGATTTCCCATCCCAAGATTCAGGTTGATCCACTGGTCAGATGGGCCACAGTATTTAAAACAAATGTACGGCTTTGAAAAACTTGGCTGAAGGTTCCTAACCATTTGTCAGTTTCCAGTATTGGGGTCACATGCTACTTGGACCAGATTTTATTTTTGGGAAAACATGTAGAAGGTTGGACCAACCTGATGGATAGATTAGATCTCACGCCTATGTGCCATGCTGTCATGGGTGGTGGGTACACAAGCTTTATTGCACACGTGTGTGCTCTTAGTGGAATTCTCAACGTAGTTATAAAGAAAGAATGTTACAAGTTATAGTGTTCGTATTGTGGGCTCATAGCATGCATTTTCTCATTTCTTATTTCCATGAAATGGATTCATGCATTGCAACAAAGTATAAGTTAGGTAATTTCATTATGTTTCATGGATACATATGTAATGGTAAGTAAAGTTAGTATAGATTTGCAGGTAGTTCAGGAATTTGGATGTTTATCATAGCATGTGCAATAAAGCTCATGTACATGCCACACATGTGCCAGCATGTCACATAGGTGCGGCATCCAAGCCATCTATCAGGTTGGTCCGACCTTGTACATGTTTTCCCAAAAGTAAATCTGGTCCACTCAGCATGTTGGCTCCAATATTGGAAAGAAGTGGATGGTTAGATAACTTGAGCCAAGTTTTTCAGAGCCATACGTTGTTTTGCAAACTGTGAGCCACCTGACTAGTGGATCAACCTTATTCTTGGGCTAGGGCAACAATGTAGTGATTTTGTTCTAACTTGGGTATCCCAAAATGATTACATAACGGCCGTAATGGCCGTTACACAACGGTAATGGTTACTGTTATGTGTTATAGGGTTGTAACGGCCGTTATGGAAAAATTGACCTGTAATGGCCCCATAATGGTCTCGTAATTGCTGTAACGAGCCCATAATGGTCTGTTACAGGGCTGAATTAGGGTTTATTTATTTATTTATTTATTTTTTTAAAGCCACAACAGCTGTTACGGCTCATATTGTAACAGTGACGGCGGTGGCCATTACGGCCACCTTTACTATTATGGAATACCTTGTTTCCAATATATGAATTGTATCTTGGACCTATCATGCCATGTTGGTACATGTGTGCTGTATCATTAGCTTTATTACACCTTGTGTGCTTACCAAAGCTCATCTTTCCATTGGGATAAGATTTCAGATCTAGTTGTGTGTAATTTCTCTTTGAAGATATCTTCTCTTGAAGTTGTGGTTAAATTCGATTATCGTGGAAATAAGAGTAAGATTGATTCTTCCTTCTTTAGGAAACGTAAGATTGGTTGTCACAGCGACTAATCCTCCTCTGAGCAGTCACCTAGGAAATAAAACTATTAAGACTCTTTCCCTATTCATGGACGAGGTCAGTTGCTTAGGCTATTTCAAGTGCTTGACTAGCAGTGCAACTTGGGTGGGTTGGGTTGGGTTGCGTCGGGTTGAGGGTCAACTCGGGCCCAACCCGACCCCAGGAGGACACCCAAACCACATCCCAACCGCACCCAAATTCAACCTGAGGTGCCTAACCAGAAGTTCTCTATACTCTACCCAACCAGATCCATATTCGTGGCCATCAGATTTTTTAATCGATACTGGTTGCATCTGACCAACCATCAGATTTAACAGCTACTTGTGTTTTTTTGTTAATGCAGGTGCGCAGATGATGAACCCTTTAGGCCGACGTACCAGGTATCCAAGGAGAGAGCGAAAAGCTTGGGCGTCAACTACATACCTTTGGATGTGGCCCTCAAGGAGACTGTCGAAAGCTTGAAGGAGAAGAGTTTCGCCAAACTTTGAGTGTTGGAGATTGCTCATAATGACAGACATAAATAAAAGATGTGGGTACTTTTGATCTCATCTTCTACTCTCATGCTTCATAATTTCATTCTCTTCACTGATGGGAAGAACTCTAAGAATATAGGAAGGTTGATAGGATCATTCAGACAAAAGAAAAAGAAGTGGACTTCTTATGTTCTGTAAGGTGCAAATTCCAGTAGAATCAAAACTGGGTATATAGAACAATGATTTGGTATGGAATGATTGAAGGACGATAAAGAGAGGAATAAAGCTATATTTAGGTATAATTGCAAACCTCTATTTATGGAAATAAAATCTCCTAATCATGACATTGTTGGGGCCCGCAGAAACACAGAGTAGAATCAAGCAAAGTAATTGCAATTGTACAGATGAACCCAACAAGAAGGCAATCCAAATTTTACGTGGAAAAACCCTTGCGGGAAAAAAACCATGGCACAAAGCGACGAGTAATGCACTATGAAAGCAAAATTGCAAGAGATAGTAAATCTTACTGATTTGAACAACTTTCAAATCTCCTTTGAAACCCTAGGTATGCCCTTGAACCCTTTAGAGCAACTTAGAAAGCCCTACTCTTCTCCCTAATCTTGATTACACTTGATGTGTGTATGCACGCACGCTTGCACACACACACACAATAGGAAACAAATCGTGTACTTACACAAAACTACGCGCGCCTTCGATTGCATTGACACCCATCGAAAACCAATCGATGGCATTGAAGATCCTTAAATGCCATCGAGTAGCAGCTTCTAAAATTGTCTAGCAATCAAATAGGATTTTTTTGAATTTTCTCGATGGGATCGAGTGGTCCGTTGATGGCATCGACATCATCCACATTTGCTCGATGGGATCGACAGACCCTGTTACAGATAGATTTAAGACATTCGTCAACAATCTCTACCATGTCTTCAGTCTTCAGTCTCCATTGCTCATTTACAATCACCATCTGTAATCGCCTTCCATCATAGCTTCATTGTCGCTTTTCGTGCACACACTGTCCTTATTACGACTTCGCCAAGCCCAGAGAAGTTAATGCATGGGCATTTTTACACTGGGCTTGAGTGGCATTGGTTATGGGATGCAGGGGCACACTCGGGGTGGGGCGGCCCGTGTGAGGCAGGTGGCTCGTGTGAGGCGGGCCCCACTCGTGTAAGGCGGGTGGCTTGTGTGAGGCAGTACCCATGTGATTTGAGGCCCATGAGGGGGGTTCGGCCGAGGTTCTAACCCATGAGATGTGGGGCCTGGGCTATGAGATAAAGAGATTGATTTGTCATGCTCTAACAGTCCAAGCTTTTAAAGCAAGTGGATAATTATCCTGCATCAAATTGGCATCAAAGAGTTCTATGCGGTCGTCTAATCCTTGCGCCATTGATGACATTATTTATTACCGTAAGAATTTGTCTTGTTCTCAGATCACGAGACCTTACGTTACCTCAGTTCCCAAAAGAAACTAAATCCTAGCCATGTTAAATGGCTTCAATTTCTTTAGGAATACCCTTTCGTTCTTAAACATAAGAATGAGGTCGAGAACAAACATGCTGATGCTCTTAGTAGTCGTGTGGCACTACTCTAAAGTATGAGAGTGGATGTGACTGGGTTTGATCGGCTGAGCAAAGAGTATCCTACATGCCCAGACTTTAGTGAGTTGCATGAGTCACTGCGAGACAGTCCGTCGACCGACAGTCACAGGTTTGTCATTGTCGATGAATTCCTATTTAAAGGTGACAAACTCTGCATTCATCGTACCTCCCTCTTGGATTTCATAGTTTGGGAACTTCATGCAGGAGGGGTAGCTGACCATTTGGGGAGGGACAAGACCATTGCCCTTGTGGAGGATAGATTTTATTGGCCAAGTCTCAAGCGAGATGTAGCTAAGATTGTTGGGTAGTGCAGGACTTGTCAATTGACAAAGCAGAGGAAGCAAAATACAGAATTATATACGCCTTTGCCAGTACCCCATGCTCCGTGACAGGATATTAGTATGGATTTCATGTTAAGCTTATAAAAAACTACCAAGAAACACGATTCTGTATTGGTGGTTGTGGACCGTTTTTTTAAAATGACCCATTTCATTCTGCGCTCGAAAACGTCAGATGCCTCCAATATGGCTAAGATTTTCTTTGGGGAAGTAGTGCATTTACATGGTCTACCTAAGACCATAGTGTCTGATCATGATGTACACTTTATGAGCTATTTTTGGAAGACACTATGTCACATGATGGGGACACGACTTCAATTTTCACCTGCCTATATCTCTCAAATGGATGGTCAAATTGAAGTTATCAATAAGAGTCTTGGAAATCTGCTTAGATGTTTTATGGGTGATCACATCCGAACTTGGGATACCGTTTTTCCTATAACTGAATTAGCATACAATAGTTCCATCAATAGGTCCATAGGCATGAGTCCATTTGAGGTTGTGCATGGCTACAAACATAGGAAACCTGTAGATTTCATACCGATGTCTGTGTCCCATAAGCTATCTGAGTCCGCACATGAGTTTGCACGTCATATACATGAGTTGCATAGTGAGGTCAAGAAGCGAATTAATGTTAAGTAATGAAAAATACAGAGCGTTTGCTGATTCTCATTGCAGGTTTCATGAATTCCTAGTAGAAGATTATGTCATGGTTCGCATGAGGCCTGAACAGTTCTCACATGGGGCCATTAAAAAGTTACAAGCGCGTAGTTCAGAGCCATACAAAATAATGCAGAAACTGGATCCTAATGGGTATGTAGTAGACCTTCCACATACAATGGGAATTAGTTTTACTTTTAATGTGGAAGATCTAGTACAATATGAGGGTTCTGTTACTTCACCTTTTGATCCATCCACAGACCCTCCCACAGACCATGACCTAGTCCCAAATTCATGGCCCTTTCTTGACCAATCATCCAAACCATTACCTCATTTACCTTCCTTGCCTGCTTGAAGCGAACAGATAGAAGACATACTGGATACATGATGGGGACATCATGCGCACGCCCCCCACCCTATGCATGTATTCAAGGAGGCGGGCCCCAATTTTGATTTGGATCTACGACAACATCTTTGGAGGGCCTTACAGTTAGGGGCTGCGCTATGGAGCATTGGAGTGGACCTCATTATCATATAGATACTACCATTGGATCTCATGATCGTGGCGCACTACCTTAGATGATCTAGGATTTTGAGTTTTGATTATTCTCATTATTAGAAATATCATAAATGACTTTGATTGCTTAGATTAGTTATTATTTTATTTACTTCAGCTTTAAGTATTAGTGTGCGCATATGACGCAATGGTAAAATTGTCTTTTGGGGTTTAGGGTTTTCTTATAAATAAGCAACTCCATGTAGGTATTCTCAATGAAGTTTATGAATAATAAAATTTTACATTTTTTTTTATTCTTTATCTCTTTGGGTTAAAGAATCGAATTGGGTGTGAAACCCTCCCTTCCTCGAAGGGCTAACTACCGTGGTGCGAAGCCACAACTATCTCCTCACTTCATTACGGCCCACATCCCTTCCTCCTTTAGTTTTACCCTCTTTCATATTCAAGTTCTATCATATAATAGTACACAAACAGATTTTCAGATTCTGGCCCATTTGAGGGGCTGGAACTTCGACGAAGCACCACGCACACGCCTTGCGATTGATCAATGCGAAATTTGACATGGAAGTAGTCCTACCCTGGCCGATTCTAGCTTAGGAGTTGGTTTTCGACTTTATGGGCCCCACACATGTGCGGACGAGTGGTCACGCATGTGTGCCCAGGGCCAGCTGCTGTCCACGCATGTGGCTCATTGCAGGTTCTATTTTTCCTCTATTTTCTTCCTCTTTAGACTTAAATCCAGATCCTTAACCCTAAAGAATCCCAAATCCCAATTATCCCCAAATTTGAGCCTTAGATTTTTCCTCGAATTGAAACATGGTGAATCTCTTGAATTTAGGAACAATCATTTGCAAGAACGAATGAATCTTACACTCCTTTGGGCTTGTTTGGTTTATAATTTTATTTGATGCAGCCCTAAACTTGTGTAGGTTTGGACCCCTATAAATTCCCCTTTTTTAAATGTTTGATAGTATGTAGGATGTGGAATTTTGTGACTATTTAAATTGGTATAATCATGAGCTTGATTTCTTGTATTCCATATTTAATTTCATGTCCTGCATTAAATTTGGTATCAGAGCTTAGGTTTTTATAGGGGAATGCATTGCATGTTTAAGGTTTAGTTTATTTATGCCCATTATGCATCAAGTCTCCTCATATAGGACTATTCAAGACCCATAATTCACAATATGGGCTACTGAATTTTCTATTGTCAGAAAATCCACAAATTTCATGATCGAATTTTCTGTTAACAAATTATTTGGGCAATTATTTTGCTGGAATTTTAGTAACGTTGTGTAGAGTTTCTTCATATAATGTCCTATAGGGTCATTTAGTCCCAGTTTAATTTATTTATTATTATTTTTTTTTATAATTTTTTTTTATATACACACCACCACACACTCACGCCGTAGTGGGATTTCACTCGAACTCTTGATCAGGTGTTGAAACTCTTGGGAGCCTACCACCGAATCAAGAGTAATGTAACACCTCGAATTTTTACCACTTGGAATTAGACGTCCTTAGGCAATGGGTCGATCCTAACACCTTATTAATTTCTCAAAACTCAATCCCAAAGTCCAAAATCCCTTTTTAACCCATTTCCTTCAAAATCTCACCTTTCACTACCTTGTTCTCTAAAATTTTCTAAGTACTTTCATATTAGACATGAATCCTAAAGTTTAGGTGAGGAAGAACAATACTTAAATTAAAATTTACTATAAATAGTAAATAAATAAATAAAATAGGTTTTTGACCATCAAACTTTTGGAATCTTATGAAATAAATAGGTTATTTGGATAGAGCAGCTTCCCCTACCTCAAAATCATATATTGCACGTTGTGTAACTCATTCTGAATTGAAAGATACACCCGTTTCAAATATCGGGTGGCGAAACCACCACCAAATAGGACAGCGAGCGGCCATGGTATCGCCGTGACGGCGAGGCCTCGTCGGCCAACGGGTCGAGCGGCCCATTTGCTGCCCCATTTTCTATTGTTTTTCGTCCAACTTCGAAAAGTCATATCTCCCTCGTTATAACTCCGATTTAGGTAATTCAAAAGCCAGATTGAAGCTTAATAAGTCTAGTTTCATATAAAAATAAGTAAAAAATATAATAAAATTTTAATTTGGTTAAATATGGGTTATTGTGACAATGGTCCGAAAACCATTAATTTGGACAGCTGCTGCTTCTAGAATTTTTAGAATTTTTCTACAACACAAAATCCAATGAAATTTGGTAGAGATGAAGTAGACTTGATGACGAACTACTAGAAAAATAGTTAAAATAATATACTAATTAAAAGTGTTAGAAAGGGGTGTAGAACTGCCCTAGGACCTTATTCTGTTGTAATTAGGGTGTGATTTAGTTAAGTACTAAACTAAATAATCTGTAAAATTACCTTGAATCACTTTCAATACAAACCGCAAGACCCATAACTTGTAGAATCATTAACGCTACATTACCCTGAAACCTAGGACCAATCTCTAAACCCGTTTGCTCTTGGGAACACCTTGAAACTCCGTATCGGACCTGGACCGCGCGTCGAAAGTCCGATTGCTACAAAACTAAACAATCATGACCACCTTTTTGGGCTTGACTACCATCTCAGAAATCAGTCCCTAATAACATCTATAAACGCATAACTTGAGCCTGGAGCGAAGTGTGTGAGAAACGCGAATATCTTTCGAAATTGAACTCAGATTTAAGTGATTTGGGTTGTTCGCTTGCGGGCCAATTCTAAAGTTTCAGACCCTCGGAATTTGACCCAAATACACCCTCGGTCAGGAAAATTTTCATACGCAAGTTAGTATACTTGTGGACCTGATTGAACGACGATGACCGTTGAACTGAAACTGGTCCGTTGCGGTCGATTTGTAAATTCAATCGGACCGAAAACTTAACTCGACCTAGATCCAATGTTAGAGAGCTTAAGTCCGACCACATGCAGAAAAGGGGCCACCAGAAGTGCTCCATTGGACCGAAACAGACCCCTTTTGGCTATAATGTAAGTATACCATGCCCCTGGGGCCATTGACATCGATTATGGGCTTATAAATAGCCCTTAAACCCCCTCACTCCCAATCCATACGAATTTCTTAAAAAACCCTAGGTGAGAGAGAAAGAAAAGGTGAGAAAAGAGGAAGGAAGGAGGAGAGATGCTTCGGGATTATTATTGAGATCTTTTCCCACAACTCCACACGCCGTTACGCTTCTCTACTTCGCTACTCAACTTGTTTTGATTCAGATTTGGGTAAGAAATCCTAACCCTAATCTCGTTTTAGAAATCCAAATAGAGATATCGACGAAATAGCTAATCTATTTCGTGATTTAGGTAGCCGTTGTGTTGTAGACAAAGGCGTTGTGTTCAAACTGAGTTCGATTTGAGTTTACCGACGAAAGGTGCGGACTATAAATGTTTAGGTTATGGTTTTCAAGGCTTTCAATGTCAGCTAATGATTTATGGCTGACTTGAATGCTATCACATGCTTAGATACGATGTTTCCCGCTCTTTATGCATATATATGAACTATGTTGTATATAGTGTATTCCATGTGTTTGTTAATAGAATTGAATGAGTATGAAATTTGGATTCGTGCTTGCCATGATTATTCATTGTGAATATATGACTATTACACGTGCGACAACTCCTTGGTGTAAGGAATTGCCTTAACTCCTGTTATCACCAACATACGTCATGTATGTTGAAGTGTGTAGTCTAAGTGCTTGTAAAAATGCCTGAATAAATATGGAATCTGGGTTTGTGCTTGCCATGATTATTAACTATGAATATATGCTTGTTGTGTATGTGGCAACTCCTCTGTAAAAGGGTTTTCCAAAAAAGATGTTATAACTAGTCTAATACATGTATGTTGGAATGTGTAGTCTAAGTGTTTGATAAGATGCCTGAATGTGAAAATGCCTGTTTAAATGCATGTAATGAGGGTGTTGAGATAGAATTCTCAATCCCCTTAACTACGGCTATAGTATCCTTTATGTAACCTATCTATTATGTGCTGTATGGATGAGATGTCTGCATATGATAATATGTGTAGTAGGTGTTCGTTGAATTGCTCACGTAGGATTTATATCTGATTTCAGTTGTCACATGCTGTTTTGGATTACTATATGTGAATGTTATTGTTTGGAATGTGATTGGGGCTACCATATAGTCCAGGCAATCGGTAATCGTCTGTGAACGGTGGTTGAACTGCTTAACCACGATAGACACGCCTGACGAATCCGAGTCGTACGCTGCTTGTCGGCAGTGGTTGGGCCACGCGGAGTGCTTACGCACTTCATGTCGATCAATTCGATGTGCGCTAGTATCAGTTGAGCTCGTCAAGTAACCCGATTGACTCGATGTATGTTTACCATGTATGAACGCTACTGCTTGAACCTAAGGTACCAAACTCACCAGTGGATATCCTGTTTAACCTTGGTACCTCGATCCGCTAAGACTCATGAGCTGGGCATGATGGTATAAGACACCATGGTCGAGCTGTTGGCCTACGCTGGGGCGACGAGCCTCCCCGTAGTGACCAGTGAGTAACACCGCCTTGTGAGCTGAATACGGTGGTATGAGACACTGTATTCGAGCTGTCGGCCTACACTGATCAAGTGACGAGCCCTTTGTATTAACCTCAAGCATATTCTGAGACTGCGTTAAGGCGACGAGCCTTCCCGTAACAACTAGAGTATAAGCTAAGCCTACACTGATCAGGTGACAAGCCATTTGTAGTAACCTAGAACCGCAACATCGTATGAGATTTACTAGGACTGACGACCCTAGAATGGATCATTGTTTGAGAAATGATATAAGAGAGGTACCTTAGTTTCCTAATCCTGCTGTATGAAAAATACTAATAAGAACTTGGAAATCACGCTCATGCGCCACATTGCATGTGCCATTTGGCGTTGGGTAGAGCACTGAGGAAGTGACTGACATGCCGCAACCGTGAGATGAAGATCGCAGAGGGAGTGCAGGCAAGGGCATGCATCATTACTACATACCATTTTTGGATTAATCAGAGTACTTAGGGATGTTTGATTGTATTGCTTTATCATTACTGCTTGACTGAATTGATAACATGTTCACCTTTGCTTTATAGCTCCATTGAGTTGATCACTCACTCCCATGTTACGCGACGATGTTTTAAACACCAACCAGACCCTATTTTAGTTTCAGATGATGGCGATGCTTACGAAGCGGAGCCGGACTTTTATGATATCGAGGAGAGTTTCTTCTTTATGTAGCTATCAGGCGGGTCTATGTAGACCATATTTTGATCAACGGGGTTACATGGTGCTGATAAGATACCATTACACTTGTTATTTTACACTTTTGGAACACCCATGTATATTCATTTTGTTCATTTTTGGTGTATACATGTATATATTTAACCTGGTAACATGTTCACACTCTGGAGACTTACAACAGTTTATATATTTTATATATCTATCACAGTTTTCCGCTTGCGTAATTTAACTGTCTCTGGAGTATGATATGCTGTTTTGGTATAATCCCACTCATGCTTAATGCACTAACACGGACAACATTTAATCATCATTATCTATGTTGCATAAGTGATGCGTTGGAACTCGGGAGTGGAGCTTATGCTTTACCCCCGATTTTCAGGGCGTTACGAGTAAGGACTCACTTATACGCATATAGTTGCATTAGAGGGTCTTTGAGTTGAGTGAGTGGTTGTATGCACACACGTACTGGTCGTGGTTTTGGTTTGCACCCTACGCTAAATATGAAGTAATTGCAAGAGTTCATGAACAACATAACCCGACAGTTTGAGTCTTTGGGTAGGCGCTTGTAACAACGTATTGATCAACGCTTTGATCAACTTAATGTGCGTGTTACCCAACTAGAGACCACTCGGGCAAACCCCGCCATTGGGAAAGATGCCCTCAGGCAGGTGGTCAGGAGGATGGACAAGGGAATGAGGGTGGCCAAGGAAATGGTTATGGGCACACACCCGTGCACTCACCTCGCGAGCGACATCATGATTATCATGACCCAGATGCGCAACTCCTCAAGGGAGTTAGAGTAGAGGCCCCTACGTTTAATGACCACTTGGACCCTAAATCTTTTTTAGATTGGTTGATGGATATGAACTACTATTTTGAGTGGTACGACATGTCGGATGCTCGTCGAGTTCGATTTGCCAAGATGAAGCTTGTGGGCCAAGCAAAAAGGTTTTGGGCTACCGTGGAGCGAAAGAAATAAATGTTGAGGGAGCCCCCAATAGTCCATGGAGGAGAAATGAAAGAAATTATAAAGGAGAAGTACCTCTCTTTCTCTTATCACTTGAGGTTGGTCGAAGATTGGCGATCTCTTCGATATGGTTCCATGAGTGTGGCTGAATATATTAAGAAGTTTGAAGAGTACTTGACCCGGTGTGAGGTTGAGGAGGATCCTATACTCACACTTGCTCGATTTAAGACGGGCCTCCGTTCTGACATTAGGAGTGAGTTGCTCGTCAAAGACATACACACTTTTGAACAAATGTATCAAGTAGTGTTGGAAGTCGAGCAATACTTAAAGGCATCTGTGGGAAGGCAGTTTGAGTCCCGTGATTCTCTCGCTAAGGCCCCTTTAGGGGCTAAGCTTAACACTGGATATCAATACAAGCTTTCTAGTAGCTCTCAGTCTAGGCCCAATGATGATAAGGGTAAAGGAGTTGTTGGGTCTAGCTCGCGTAGAGGCGATGTGACTAGGTGTTTTAAATGTTAAGGGTTTGGTCACTTTGTCCATCAGTGTGGCACGAAAGAGGGCACCAAAGTCTTCCTTATTGATGGGCAAGTAGAAGTAGTGCCCCCAGAAAGTAACGGTGAGGAGGAAGAATATGAGCCGCAAAGATCCCTAGTGATGAGGAAAAGAGAGCGCAAGATTCTGCGACCCTTGCAGTTATACGTTGCGCCTTTGCCTAAGAAACGAATACCGACGATTGACACCACAACACGATCTTCTATACCTATGCAAAATGTGGTGATAAGAGTTGAAAGATGATCGTGGATAGTAGTAGTTGTGCCAATGTGACATAAATTAGCACTCTGAGCCGTTCATGCTTGAAGCTTGAAGCCCACCCTCAACCTTATAAAGTGTCTTGGGCTGATGAAACTTCCATTCCAGTCTCTCATTGTTATCTTGTTCCTATTCAGTTTGAATCATATAAAGACACACTCTGGTGTGATGTTGTTCTCATGGATGTTGGTCACATCATTTTGGGTAGGCCTTGACTCTATGACAGGGATGTCACCATATTTGGTCGTTCAAATGTGTGTACATTCTGGTTTAAGGGCAAGAAAGTCGAGCTAAATCCTATCCCTCCCAAGAACACAACTGGAAAGGATTCCACTACAAAGAGTGGTGTGAGTGGCTCGAAGGAAGTGAAGGAATCGAAGTCCAAGTATAAATCTCTTCATATTCTAAATATCAAAGACTTTGAGCGAGAGACTGAATTGGACTTGATGGTGTACGCCCTTGTGGTTAGGGAAAGTGCAATAGAGGCTAGTGTAGAGTTACCCATTGAGGCCATTCTGGTAGTGGATGAGTTTCGTGATATCTTTCCTGATGATCTACCGGATGAGTTTCCCCCTATGAGGGATATACAGAACGCCATTGATTTAGTCCCTGGGGTGACTCTACCAAACCTCCCTCATTACAAAATGAACCCAAAGGAGCGTGCAGAGTTGAAGAGGCAGGTTGATTAGCTCATGGAAAAGGGTTTCATTTGAGAGAGCATTAGCTCGTGTGCCATGCTCGTCCTTACACCTAAGAAGGATGGCACATGGAGGATGTGCGTTGATGGTAAAATCACAATCAAGTATCGGTTTCCTATACTGTGTCTTGATGACATGTTGTACATGATGACCAATGCTACTATCTTCTCAAAAATTGACTTCAAAAGTGGTTATCGCCAAATCCGTATACGCCCTGGTAACAAGTGAAAGACGGCCTTCAAGACGAAGGATGAGCTATATAAGTAGCTAGTTATGCCTTTTAGCTGACTAATGCCCTGAGCACCTTCATGAGTTTGATGACCTAAGTGTTGATGCCCTTCATGGGGAAGTTCTTGGTCGTCTACTTTGATGATATCCTAATTTATAGCATGACCAAGGAACAACACCTCAACTATTTGAGGTAAGTTTGTGTGATTCTTAGAGCCGAAAAGTTGTACGCCAACCTAAAGAAGTGTGCGTTTATGTCTAACAATGTTATCTTCTTAAGCTTTGTTGTGTCATCTGAGGGAATGTCGACAGATCTCGAAAATGTTAAGGTCATTGTCAAGTGGCCTGAACTGTACAATATTCATTAGGTGCGCAGCTTTCATGGCTTGGCCACCTTCTATAGGTGGTTCATTCGAGGTTTCAGTTCCATTATGGCCCCCATCACAAATTGCATAGAAAAAGGGGAGTTTTAATGGACGTAGGCAGCCTCGAAGGCCTTCAAGGAAATAAAGGTCAAGATTACCGAGGCTCCAGTCACGCGACTTCCGAATTTTTGGAAAGTTTTTGAAGTCGCATGCGACGCGTCAGGAATTGGCACAGGAGGAGTACTTAGTCAGGAAGGGCACCCTGTCGCCTTTTTTAGCGAGAAACTGAATGAGGCGAAACAAAAATACTCCACTTATGACAAATAATTCTATGTGGTAGTGCAGTCGTTGTGCCACTGGCGTCATTATCTATTGTCGCAAGAATTCATCTTGTTCTCAAATCACGAAGCCTTGAGGTATATGAACTCTTAGAAGAAATTAAGCCCTATGCACACCAAGTGGGTTCAGTTCAAGAGTACACTTTTATGCTTAAGCACAAGGCCGGCGTAGATAATAAGCCTTTCGACGCGTTGAGTTGTCGAGTTGTGTTACTCAATTCCATGAGTGTCGAAGTCACGGAGCTCGAGCGTATCAGAGAGGATTATTCTAAGTGCTCAGATTTTGGAGTTGTATATGTATCGTTGTTAGGGAGTCCGTCAGGAGCTAGCAGTGAGTACTTGATATTAAACTGATATTTGTTTAGGAGTGACCGTTTGTGCATACCTCGCACCTCTCTTCACGATTTTCTTGTCTAGGAGTTACATTCAGGAGAGGTCGGGGTCGTTTTGGTCGAGACAAGACCATTGCTCTAGTGGAGGATATATTCTATTGGTCAAGCCTCAAGCGAAACGTGGCCAAAATTATAGGGCAGTGTCGTACTTGTTAACTGGCAAAGCAGAAAAAGAAGAATACGGGGCTATACACACCTTTGCCAGTTCCATTCGCCCCTTGGCAGGACATCAATATGAACTTCATGCTTGAGCTCCCCAAGACTATTCGAAAACACGATTCCATATTTGTTGTTGTGGACCGTTTTTCTAAAATGGCCTACTTCATTCCTTATTTAAAGACCTCTGACACATCTCATGTTGCCAAGTTGTTCTTTAGTAAGGTTGTCAATCTTCATGGGTTACCCAAAACCATAGTGTCTGACCATGACGTGCAATTCATGAGTTATTTTTGGAAGACACTATGACATATGTGAGTTCTAGGCTTAAATTTTCTTCTGCCTACCACCCTTAGACCGATGGTCAGACTAAGGTGGTTAATAGGAGCTTAGGTAATTTGCTTATGTGTTTAGTGGGAGAGCATACTAGGATGTGGGACACTGCACTACCTATCACTGACTTTGCATACAATAGTTCTGTCAATAGATCCACAGGTTTAATTCCTTTTGAAGTCGTTACTGGTTATAAACCTAAAAAGTCTATTGATCTTGTCCCTATGTCCCTGTCCTATATGCCATCAGAGTCTGCAGAGTCCTTTGCACATCGTATCATTCCTTGCATCAAGAAATCAGGCGAAAGATCAATGCTAGTAATGAACATTACAAAATTTCTACAAACCAATATAAACGATTCAATGAATTTAATGTAGGGGACTCTATGATGGTCCGCATCAGGCCAGAGCGGTACCCTCAAGGAGCCGTTTGGAAATTACACTCACGTAGTACTGGACCATTCAAAATTATAAAATGAAACGGTCCTAATGCTTATGTGGTAGATCTTCCATCTTCCATGGGAATTAGTTCCACATTCAATATGGAGGATGTAGTTGCATTTCAGGGGACCACTGATACATTGTCCAGCCTTTCACCTAACCATTCTGATTCCCAGACCTTTCCCTTAACCCATGGCCCCTTCCCGACCCATCTTCCCAGCCTCTGCCCCCCATACCTACCATTCCCACACCCAGAGAGGAGATAAAAGATATTCTAGACAATCAGATAGTATTGACGTTGAACGGTGGATTTCAAAAGTTCCTTATTAAGTGGAAGTCACGTCCAGCTTTAAACAGTACGTGACTCACTGAGGAGGAGCTTCAGAGACTTAATCCGGACATCTTAGAGTGGTTCAGGAGCTTTGTTTCGTCGGTGGCGAAACCTTCGCAGCCGGGGAAAGTTGACAGGGACATCATGCGCACACCCCCACTCTACGCACATATTCGAGGAGGAGGCGGGCCCCAATTTTGATTTGGATCAAATACGACATCTTCGGAGGGCCTTACAGTTAGGGGCTGCACTATGGAGCATTGGAGTGGACCCGATCATCATCTAGATTCTACCATTGGATCTCATTATCGTGGGCCACTACCTTAGATGATGTAGGATTTTGAGTTTTGACTATTCTCGTTATTAGAAACATCATGAACGACTTTGATTGCTTAGATTAATTATTATTTTATTTACTTCAGCTTAAGTATTAGTGCGCGCACATGGCGCAATGATAAAATTATCTTTTGGGGTTTAGGAATTTCTTATAAATAAGCAACCCCATGTAGGTATTCTTAATGATGTTTATGAATAAAAAAATTCTGCATTTTTTTCTTCTCAATCTATTTGAGTTGAAGAATTGAATTGGGTGTGAAACACTCTCTTCCTCGAAGGGCTAACTACCGTAGTGCGAAGCCATAACTATCCCAAATCATCCCCACTTTATTACGGCCCACATCCATCATCCTCTACATCCCTTCCTCCTTCAGATTCACCCTCTTTCATATCCAAGTTCTATCCTACACAAACAGATTTTCAGATTCTGGCCCATCTGAGGGGCTGAAACTTTGGTGTAGCACCACGCACACGCCTTGCGATTGATCGATGCGAAATTTGGCATGAAGGTTGTCCTACCCTACCCGATCCTAGCCTAGGAATCGGTTTCTAACTTTGTGGGCCCCACACATGTGCGGACAAGTGGTCACGCACGTGCGCCCAGGGCCAGCTGCTGTCCACGCACGTGGCTCATCTCAGGTTCTATTTTTTCTCTATTTGCCTCCTCTTTAGACTTAAATTCAGATCCTTAACCTTAAGGAATCCCAAATCCCAATTATCCCCAAATTTGAGCCCTAGATTTTCCCCCGAATTGAAACATGGTGAATCTCTTGAATTGGGGAACAATCCTTTGCAAGAATGGATGAATCTTACACTCCTTTGGGCTTTTTGGTTTATAATTTTATTTGATGCAGCCTTAAACTTGTGTAGGCTTGGACCCCCATAGATTTCCCTTTTTTGAATTTTTGATAGTATGTAGGATGTGGAATTTTGTGACTGTTTAAATTAGTATAATCATGAGCTTGATTTCTTGCATTCCACATTTAATTTCATGTCCTGCATCAATACACAAGTAGTTTTCACCCGACATGATGCACAAGCCAATCTCTGACAGTACGTGGATTATAGAGGACGAGCTACAACATTTAGATCCAGACATTTTGGAGCACTACAAGAGTTTTAGTCTGCCAGAGGTGAACTCTTCTCAGCCGAGGAGAGTTGATTAGGACATCATGTCACATACACCCTTACATACGTATTAGAGGAGGAGGCAGGCTGCGCCGATTTCCCTGTGGCTAGGCGAGTACCCGTGATTGTGCTGAAGATCCCATGTGCATGTGTGAGCATCTAAAAGACCTCACATTAGGAAGATGCACATGGGCTGCTTTATGAAGTGATCCATACCGTTGGATCGGAGGGACACGACGATCGGGCCATTGGATCGCATGGATCACATGATCGGACTATTGATTGTTGATTGTCCACATCAGTTTTAACTTTATTATATTTTAGAATTCAGTTTTTAATTATTTTATATTTGGACACATTATGAGTGTTTTAGTTGATTTTATTTAGACTAGGGCTATTTTCGTTAAAGTTCACAAGACGGGAATTTTTGTAAATTTTGAAACTTCTTGGATCTATAAAAGAGGAGGGCGTGTGACCTCTCTCTCATTAAATTTTGTGATAAAAAAAAAGAAGAGAAAAGCTCTTGCTTTCTTCTCCCATCTTCATGCGATTTGGAAGGAAGATTAGTGCGATGTTAATCTTCATCAACGGAGGTGTGAAGTCTCCATCTATCCCCACACCATTTTTTTTTTATTATTTTTTTTTAAATCAAGGTATTTTCTTTAAGTTTTTCATTCTCCCCATCATAGATCTTTGTCTTCTCTAAAACCCAACATTCTCATGCCTATCCACAATCCAAACCCTAACCGGCCTAAACCCATCCTCCCACGCCATACATGTGACCGTACGACCACACATGTGAATTCCATCTGCCTCTTTTGGTTTGCCACCATCATTATATCAAAACCCATTTTTTCCATCCCCGAAACCTTAACCCTAATCCTAAAATCCCTAACTTTCTTAGATTTTTCTCAAAATTAAAAAAAACCATAATTCCAAAATTCTCAATTTCCATGAATCCTAATTCTTCAAATTTCAGATTTTTTTATTCCTAACCCTAATAATAAAACCTATAAATCTATCCCTTGAGTGTGGAACGTGTCTATGTTAAATTGGAAGTTCTATCCTTCCATCGAGCCTAGTTTTAATTGATTTATGTGATTTCTTATAATGCGGGCATGTGATTTAGGTTAAATCAGATTTTATTTCTTATTATTTACTCTTAATTACTTGGTGGATTAACATCTTTTGTTAATCGAAGTACTTTATGGACTTTTTCATAATCTCCACGTTGCATGTTAGCATTAAATCATGTGTCTTGCATCAAATTGGTATCAGAGAGGGAGGTCTCATGTTCGAGACTCCTCACCAGGGGTGATTAATGCAGAGACATTTTCACACCGGGCTCGAGTGGGGTTGCTTATGGGATGCAGGGGCACACTCGGGGTGGGCGGTCCATGTGAGGCGGGTGGCTCGTGTGAGGTGGTACCCATGTGATTTGGGGCTCACGAGAGGGTTCGGTCGAGGCCCTAACCCATGACATGTGAGGCCTGGGCTATGAGATAAAGGGATTGATTCGCCATGCTCTAACAATTCGAGCTTTTAGAGCAAGTGGTTAATTGTCTTGCATCAGAAGTTGCACATAACTTGAACTTTTCTGTGGGAACCACTTCGTAAGCATGTTAGTTGGATTCACGCTTGTGTGTATCTTCTTAAGAGTCACGTCTCATTCCTCAAGTACCTGTCGGATAAAATCATGACGCTGATCAATATGTTTAGTACGTGAGTAATAAATAGAGTTCTTCACCAAATTATCGTGCTTTCGCTGTCACAATTAACTGGCATGACCTCTTTCTGAAGCTCCAACTGATTTATCAACCAAACTATTTCTTTGAATGCTTTCATCACTATCATATACTCAACTTTGGTTATGGAAAGACCCATCATAGACTAAAACTTCGATATCCAATTGATCGCTCTACTCGCTAACACAAACGAGTAATCGAAAGTCGAACTTCTATTATCTACACTGCCCGTGTAATCTGAATCCATATAGCTTACTAACTTATCCCTTAATTTTTCAAATGCCAAGACGTAGTTCTGCATACCTCAAATATATTGAAGTAGCTATTTCATTGCCTCTTAGTGTTGCCTACCGAGGTTAGACATGTATCTATTAATAACATCCACCGCATGTGAAATATTTGATCTCGTACAGACCATAACATACATCAAGCTGCCAAACGCGCTCGAATAAGGCACACGAGACATAACTTACTTTTCTTCATCTATTTCAGGACACTGTTCTGAAGAAAGCTTAAAATGAGGCATGTGGGGAACACTGACAAACTTTGCCTTGTCCATCCCATACTTCATCAATACCTTCTTAAGGTACGCTACCTGAGATAACCATAACTTGCTATTTTTCTTGGCTCTGTGTCAGTCAATGCCGAGAACCTTCTTTGTATCCACCTGTTTTTCATTTCAAATGCCCTTGATAGCTGAGTCTTCGGTATGTCAATTTTAGACATACTATGATTGGTGATAATCATGACATCTATATATAATACCAAGATAATGAACTTTCCATTACTTAGTGTCTCATAATAGACACAATAATCATATTCACTCTTGGTAAACCTCTGACTCACTATGAAAGAATCAAATTTCTTGTACAACTACTTAGTCGACTGTTTTAGGACGTACAACTACTTCAATTGACTTTTCGTGCTCCTTGCATTCATCCTTGCGGAACAAGGATCATTCATCGAATCTGATGTCACGACTAAGGATGGTTTTCCATGTGACCCGGTCATATAGCCTGTATCCTTTCACACAATTTCCATAGCTGGCAAAGACGTACTTTTTAGCCCTTTCGTCCAGCTTATCTTTCGACTGATTGTACACGAGAGTAACCATCATAACCAAATACTCGCAGCCTCGAGTAGTCTACTTGCTGACCACTCTACACTTACTTTGAAATTTTATATTTAATAGCCATAGAAGGGGACCGATTTACTAAGTAACAAGCCATGTTAACGGCCTCCCTCCACATGTGCTTGCCCAATTCAGCATTGCTCATAATGCATCGGGTCCCTCTAAGAGAGTCCGATTCATTTGCTCAGCCACACCATTCTGCTTAGGTGTGTGGCGCTTTGTGTTGTGCCTCACGGTCCCTTCATCTTTACAAAACCGATTGAATTCCCCACCGTTTTTTGTCTTCAACACTTTCACTTGTTGCCCTGACTATTTTTCCACAATTGCCTTCTATTGTTTGACGTTAGTGAAAACCTCATATTTACTTTTCATGAAATAAATCAACACCTTTTTGGAGTAGTCGTCAATGAACGTAACAAACTATGACGATCCTCCACAAAAAACTACGTGTGACGGCCCCCATACATCGGAATGCACATAATATAGAATCCCCTTACAAACATATTTCCCAGATTGAAAAGACAATCTTGACTGTTTACAATATATACAATGCTCGCATATACTAAAATCAATACTTTTAAAAATGGGAATTAGACAACGGTTAGAAAGTATCTTCATGCCCCGCTCACTCATGTGGCTTAGGCGCGCATGCCACATACGGGCAGGCGTAGAATCCACTACAGCTGCTGCAGCTCTACCATATGAAGTGCTTTCGATCAACCTATAAAGGTTACCATTCCTTCATGCCTTCATGACTATGAGTGCTCCCTTTAAAACTTTAAGGACACGATCGAACCCTGTGAATTTACACCCAAGTGCCTTAAGTGCTCCCAAAGATATCACTCTTTAACTCAGGAACGTGTTTCACATCTGTCAAGATACACTCCATGCCATCAATCATCTTAATGCGCATTGATCCAACATCAACCACGTTATATGCATTGTCATTGCCCATAAATGCCTGACTACCATCGCACTCACTGTAGTTGGTGAACTAACTCCTATGAGGGGTTATGAGATACGAAGCCCCCATATCCAAAATCCATTCATTGCTAAAATATCCGGATTTTGATGCGATCAACACGTCACTACCACTCGCCTCCTCACTGGATTACGCAGTGTTGGCCTCTCTAGAAGAACTTTCTAATTTCTTCTTTCTTGACTTAGGATTCTACAATCCTTTTTCATATGCCTTGTCATGCCATAGTTCCAGCACTTTAGCTTGCATTTTCCCTTGCCCTTGGATTTGGATCTCCACTATCCTGCTCAGAATTCCCCTCCTTCGTAACCAGCGCATATGTAGAAGCACCTACGTTACTACTTTTCTTTCTCATCGCTTTCGATTAAAATGCTGAAATAACAGTTTCAACGCTAGTGGTCGTCCAATTGGTGCACAAAGAGTCTTTAAATGACTCATACGATTCTGGAAGAGAATTCAACAAAATACATGCCCAATCTTCATCTTTCATCGTCTCGTCCATATCTAACAATTTACAAATAAGCTTATTCAAGTTATCAATGTGGGCCTCAACGTCAGCCCATTCCGTCATATTCAGATTGAATAACTGTAGCTTCAGATGCAAGCAATTCTCAAGAGATTTCTTCGTATAGATGTTCTCTAGTTTCGCTCATGTATCAGCCACATTCTTCTCTCTCATAACATTGTACATGACCTCATCCGTTACGCACAACTGAGCTAACTCGGTTCTTGTACAGCTCTAGGTTTGAGTTACGTTTTATATTGTATTTAAATATAACTATTTTAAATATCTATTTAAGTTTTGATATTTTCATTTTACAATAATTAAATATTGAATCGAGTTGGATCTAGCTTTGAGTCATCGGGTTGAGTTGAGTTGAGTTTTTGGATTTTTGAAGTATGGCCACATGCAAAAAGATTCTGAGGTCCATTATCAATTTCATGATTACCATGATGGGTCAAACAACAATGAGAAAAATTGGGCATTAGAGTGTGACGAGGGCTTCTAAATGGAAGCATTAAACAATGCTAGACTGATATGTCCACTGACGCCCAGGTCCACTGTAACGCCCTGAAAATCGGGGGTCGAGCAGTAGCCCAACTCCTGAGTTCCAACACATCAATTATGCAACATAGATAATGATGATTAAATGTTGTCCATGTTAGTGCATTAAACATGAGTGAGATTATACCAAAACAACATATCATAATCCAGAGACAGTTAATTTACGCAAGCGAAAGACTGTGATAAGTATATAAAACGTATAAGTGATTGTACGTCCCCAGAGTATGAAAGTCACCAGGTCAAGCATTTACATGTATAACTCCAAAATGTACAAAATGATAAAATGTAATATCGTCTATCCATATCCTCGTAGCCCCGATGCGCAACTCCAGGTCTATATAGACCCGCCAAAGAGTTGTATGTAGGAGAACTCCTCATCATCATCATAAAAGTCAGGCTCCATCTCATAAGCCTCGACGTCACCTGCAACTACAACAGAGTCTGGTTGGTGTTTTAAAACACCGTCCTAGAGTGGGAGTGAGTGATCAACTTAGTGGAGCTATAAGGCAAAGGTTAACATATTATCAATTCAATCAAGCAGTAATGATAAAACAGTATAACAATCATAACCTAAGTGCTCTTGTTAATGCAAGGATGATATACGATAATGATGCATGCCCTCGCCTACACTCCCTCAGCGACAACATCTCACGATCGCGCATGACAACCTCCCTAAACGTGCGCTTCCTCGCCAAAGCACATGCAATGCGGTGCATGATCGTGTTAGCCAAGTAATTTATTTAGGCTTATTCATACAGAAGATTCGGGAAGCTAAGGTACCTCCTTTTATGTCATATACCCAAACAATGATCCATCTAGGGTCGTCAAGCCTAGCTTATCACATACGATATGCAAGTTATAGGGCAACGTCACCCCTGATTTAAAAGCAGTGGACAGGCAAGTTCAGGTCACTATGAAGAGGCTCGCCACCATCCTCATAGGTCTTAGTTTATACTCGAGGTTAATACGGGAAAGGCTCGTCACCTTAACGTAGGCCGACAACTCGAATACAGAGTCCCATACCACCGTATTCAGCTCACGAGTTTGGTTTGCTCACTGGTCACTACGGGGAGGCTCATTGCCCCAGCGTAGGCCGACAGCTCGACCACGGTGTCCCGCATACCACCATGCCCGGCTCATGAGTCTTAGCGGATCGTGGTACCAAGGTCAAATGGGTTTTCCTCTAGTAAGTTGGTAGCTTAGATTCAAGCAGTAATATCCATACATGGTGAACATACATTGGGTTATTGGGTTACTTGACAAGCTTGACTGGTACAAGCGTACTTTGAATTGATCGACATGGAGTGCGTAACCATTCCACGTGGCCTAACCAAGGTCGACGATCAGCGTACGACTCGGATTCCTCAAACATGTCTTGTATCGCGAAACGACCTCAGCCACTAACTCGAAAATCATTATCGATTGCCTGGACTACATTGTAGCCCCAATCACACTCTAAACGATAGCATTCACATGTTATAGTCAAAGACAGCATGTGACAACAAATCTAAATACAAATCTCATTTGAGCATTTCAACAAACACATGGTACACATGTTGTCATGCATATGCATTTCATACATAAAGCACATAGTAGTAAGTTAGGTTACATGAAGGAAATTGTAACTATAGGTAAGGAGATTGAGAGTCACCTCTCAACACCCTCATTAAATACGTTTCGACAAGCATTTTCTCATCCAGGCATTTTATCAAACACTTAGACTACACATATCGGCATACATGTAATATAATAGTTATAACAGGTATTATAGCAAATCCTTTCACAAGGATGTTGCCACACGTACAACAATCATGTATCCTCAAACATGAATCATGGCAAGCACAAGTCATAATTCCATACTCATACAAACATTTCAACAAACACATGGAATGCGTCTATTTCAACATAGTTCATATATGTGTGTAATACGCGAAAAACATCGTATCTAAGCATATGTGATAGCAATCAAGTCAAACATAAATCATTGCTGACATTGAAAGCCTTGAAAACTATAACCTAAACGTTTATAGTCCGCACCTTTCGCCGGTAGACACATAACGAAGTCAGTTCAAACGCTATGTCTTTATCTACGACATAACGACAACGTATAACATGAAATAGGTTAGCTATTCCACCATCTGCTCTATTTAAATCCCTAAAACAGGTTAGGGTTAGGATTTCTTACCTATAAATGGAATTGGAATCACCGGTATAGCGACACGGATGAGGTGATTAAGCACGTGGAGTGGTGGGATCGAATCCCAGCGACAATCCCTAACTCTCTCTCTCTCTCTCTCTCTCTCTCTCTTTCCCTCACTTTCTTCTTCTTTTTTCTCTCTTCTCTCTCCTAGGGTTTTAAAATTCGTATGACAAGGGAGAGAGAGGGTTTAAGGCCCTTATATAGGTCCAGAACTGATGAGAATGGCCCCAGGGCCATGGTATACTTGGGTTATAGCTAAAAGTTGGTTGTTTTAGTCCAATGGAGCACATCTGGATGCCCCCTTTTGGCATACGGTCTGGGGAAAGTTCCCAGACATTGGATCTAGGCCAGGTTAAGTTTTCAGTCCGATCGGATTCGTGGATCGACCGTGATGGACCAGTTTCAGTTCAACGGCTATCGTCGCTCGATCAGGGACATAAGTATACTGACCTATGCTGAAAAATTTTCTTGATCCGAGGGTATATTTGGGTCAAATTCTAACGGTCTGAAACCTTAAATTTGGCCCGCAAGAGAATGACCAAAATAACTTAAATCTGAGTTTATTTTCTAAAGGTATTCGTGTTTCTCACACACTTCGCTCTGGGTCCAAGTTGTGCGTTTCTGGATACTATCTGGATCTGATTTCTAAGATGGTTGTCAAGTCTAGCAAGGCGGTCATAATCGTATAGTTTCGTGGTCATCGGACTTTCGACGTGCGGTCCAAGTCTGATACGGAGTTTCAAGATGCTCCCGAGAGCAACTGGGTTTAGATATTGATCGTAGGTTTTTAGGCAATGTAGTGTTAGTGATTCTACTAGTTTTGGGTCTTACAGATCGTATAGAAAGTTGTTCAAGCTAATCTAGCATTTAATTCAGTTTAACACTTAATTAATTTTCACCTAATTTCTAAAGGATTTGGTCCTTAGTGATTTCTGCCTGAGGTGGTACTCGGGTCTTTGTACAGATTTTTCCGAGACGTTACATCCACTGATCCAAACCGGCCTAAGTAGGATAGCCCATTCACCAAAATGGGAAATTTCGAGCTTTTGGATCTTTAGACGTTTTGTTGTAATTGAATATGCACCGTTGCTGTATTTTCTTTATTAGATATCTTTTTGCTGGTTAAAAATTGAAGGATTAGAATTTTTTCCATCAAAGAGATTTTTAGTGCAAGGGCCATCTAGAGTGGGACCCATCATTTTGACCGTCTGGATCACTAAACTATAAGGTAGTATCAGAAAGGTATGTTTCTGTAATCATTACCTATTTCATCCTGATTAGTCAGTTTTTGGTTGCCCACTTTTTAGACTGATCAACCAAAAAGAGGGGGCAATTTGTCCATATCACCAGTGGTTGAAATTGGGGTGTGATCCTTTTATGACATAGCGGTTTATCTAATTCAAATTAATCCATTGAATGTGATTATTTTTGGTTTATGTGATGAATGATGCGATTGGATGTTGATTAACTAAAATGCTTGTACACAACTAGTTGGACCATTCAAATTGGCCCAATTAGCTATGCATTAAATAATAAAAATTTATCTTTTTATCCACATGTAATGCACCACATGTAATGCACCACATGTGAGGATACGTGATATCGAATTTTAAATAAGTATAATGATAGTTGCATGTCATAAATATATCCTGTTTATCAAATAAGGTCCACTTATAAAATTTTATGTACTAAAAATTGATAAATGGTACTCATTGTTGGATCCACATATGAAAGTTGAATTTGAGCTATTCAAATGAATTTCTAACAACTCACTTTTCTTATAAATGAATATTATACTATTAATCACAAAATAAAAAAATAAAAAAAAAATTACATGGGACACTACCTACTCAATGGATTGAATTTCTTAGACGCATGACGCATCGATTCAATATATCATACATGTGTACAATTTGTTAAGTCATCTCACTTTCTTTAGAAACAATCATTCTCTTTCTCTCTCCTTATTTAATGCACTTATATCTTCTTTAATTCTTTTCCCTAGTGACTACATTCCATTGATAGACTTAGTATTTCTTTCACACAAATTTCCTATGCTAGAAAGCTAAGTTTGGCCTGCCATCATGTTTATGAAATATCCATTTTGTCTATACTTTTGGATCCAAAACTCATGAGGGCTATACAGGAGGAAAAAGTCATGAAAGAATTTCCTACTGTTGAAACCTTTTTAGGGTTCAATTTAATATTTATATGCCACCCATACTTCTTATAAGGTCATTCCCATTATGATAAACTGAAAACAAAGAAAAATAAAAATAAAAAATCTTAGCTTGATACAAAACTTAGGTGGGCATGCCAATGTTTCAACTGTGGTCGTATAATCCCCACTTTTTACTCTAGAAAGGTCTACTTAAGTGTTGAATTCGACTCATTTTGGGGTTGATGTTATAAAATGTGCTGTAAAAAAGGAGGGATGGATTGAATTTGTCCCGTACGAAATGGTAGGCCCCACCCTCTTTACAATGCCGGAACTTCCCCCCGCATGGATTAGGTGCAACCTTGTCCAACCACAATACGGTACATCCGTGATCGTGGGGCTCACTTTCATGTATGTATTATATATCCATTCCCCCCCCGCCCCCCCCCCCGCCCCCCCCCCCCCCCAATATATTTTTAAGTTCATTTTAAGACACTATTCAAAAATTAAATAGACATAAATCTCAGGTGGACCACACCATAAGAAACAATAGTGATTGGCCATTAGAAACGTTTTGTAAGCCACAAAAGTTTTGGATCAACTTAAAATTTATTTTTTATTTTTTTTAATTTCCCATAATCCAGGTTTTCATAACTTTATTAACATGTCAAGTATTAAATAAACACTAAAGTGGGCCTTAGGAAGTTTTTAATGATAAATGTTTAATATCAATTATTTCCAATCGTGTGGTCGTCTTGAGATTTTCATCTTCTCCCTTTTTGGAATCATGCTCTAACATGACCTGAAGATAAGGACTAATGGCATGGATATACAATACATATACTAAAGTGACCCCACGGTGAAGGACGCACCATATTGAGTGAGGACCATGCCACACCTATTTCCCCTTAGTGTTTTTAGTTTCTTGGCAAATGGCCCTATTCTCGGAATGAACAGCGGGGGAGAGGGGCTAACATTGATTTTTTATTTTTTATTTTCTAAGGTCTACCGTGAGATGTGTATATAAGATCTCCTCCTACCATATGTGTAATCTCATTCTAGTTAAAGAGCCAAAATATCAAGCTAATATGTGATCCAAGTAGGCCACACAAATGGAATAGTTGTGGCAAAGACATCCACCCTTGATTTTTTACAGGGCTCACATTTCTCATTATGTGAAATCCACCCTAACCATTAGAGGCCACACCAAAGGCCATGTGTGGTACCAAAATATCCGGCCTATATGTGATTCAAATAGGCCCGATCAAAGGAATCATTTTAAATGATGATATTTCTTTTTACACTCTTTTCAATTATGTGGTCCACTTGAATCATGGATGGGACTGATTTGTAGACCAAGGTCTAACACGAGGTGATCGCACGGGGGAAATTTCATGTTAAGAGTGTCCCATACCTTTTGATCTTTTTTAATAAGAGCATTTTAAAAGCCATAGTGAAAAAATCTCTCTCTCTCCTCCTTCTCTCTCTCCTCTCTCTCTCTCTCTCTCTCTCCTCTCTCTCTCTCGCTCTCTCTCTCTCTCTCTCTCTCTCCTCTCTCTCTCTCTCTCTCTCTCTCTCTTCTCCGCTCTCTCTCTCTCTCTCTCTCTGAAATTAATTAGCATTAATTAATCAAACTAGTTGGATGGTCCAACTAGTTGTGTGTGAGCATTACTCTTTTTTATTTTAAAAATTTTTAATTTTAGTAATTATGAGGTCTTAAAAAATATAAAGTCTATATGCCCTTTATGCACTAGGCATGCATCACCATTTGTGTACATTTGTGCATGTGGGGTGCAATTTATGGAGCCCATTGGATTGGATGTCCACACCTGTAGGGCTCACCCATGCAAGGTAGGCGGTGGCACCACATGTCCAGCCCATGTGGTCATGTGGAGCCTTTATCTTGTTGTTCCTTTAATTGTGCAGTTACAAGCTTGGCCACACTACACGAGTCAATGAGATGGTGGTTTAATGAATAGTACATTGGATGGATGCCCAATTGTTGTTTTCTTTGCGTACATTGCATGATTTGGATGGTGATAATGCCTTGAACTTTGTCCAGCTAGATATCACTCATTTTAGGTCGGATTCACCTCAAATTTAATGTGGAAGATTTATTCAATGTGATTCATCATGTGAATGGTTTTGATCTGATGTGCGATTATCACATTTGTCCATGATTGAATATGAAATGTCGGATCCATTTTGCTTGGATCTCATTCTTAGGATCGAATTGGGTTGAAAACATGATAAGTAGCCCAATGGTGATGTGATTAATACATCCAATGGTTCAGATTGAGCAATGGGAGGCTCGATCATGGGTTTTTGACATGTCATCCCTTAATCATGCATATGTCGATGTTCCCACTATCCTTAAGAGCCTGCATGTTTAATCACGTGCATGCTATTTAAGTTGTATCCATGGATTCACAAACATTGGGGGTTCCTTAGTTCTATGCATGGATATACAACACAATGCATGAGGGGGGATAACATAGTCTAAACACCCTGATCCATAGCTCAAGTGGTAGACTGAGTGAAAGATACCTCATTTCAACGCTGAGGTCTTGGTATCGATCCCTAATGGGGGTGGCTAACAGTAAAGTGTCAACTGACAGTGGGTGTACTAACAAGCTAACAAAAAAAAAAAAAGTCTAAATAGATGCCTCCTACATAAGGTTATATAGTACATGCTATGTAAAATGCAATTGTGGTATGAAAGTGATTCTCTCAATGTGGGTGTTGTATTAATACAACACCCACAGTGATGGTAGCCATTGACACCGAAACAAAATTTATGTATTCTGACCATGCTTGGACACTTGTTGACATACCTAAAACCAATCAATTGCAGATAGATCTACAAGAGAAAGCATAATGTGAAAATAAAGGTGAATACTTATATGGCTAGGCTCGTTACAAAAGGATACACCCAAAAAAAAGAGGAATAGATTACGAAGAACTATTCACACCTATGGCCATGATGAAGTCTATCCACATCTTACTAGCCATTACTACCAAGCTAGATAATAGATAATGAGATATGACAGATGGACGTGAAAACTATATTCCTTAATGATTTCCTAAAGGAAGAGATTTATACAGAGTAACCAAGGATATCGCCAACGTGGACAAGAGTGAAAGGTGTGTAAGCTCTATAGATCAATATATGGCCTCAAGTAAGCATGTGTAACTTGGGATCATAGGTTCAATGACACAATGTTGTAATAACCTGGATTAATTTTGATTTCTAATCTGCGTTGATTGATGTACCAAATCTCTGTCCAACGATGATTATTGATTTGCAAGTTAAACTTGTCCAATTATAACCATTGAAAAGAACATATTATCTACTCACAAATATTAACAGTTGGATCATGCACAAGGACCACTCAAAGCTGTCCAGTGATCATGTGAACGATTTATGCAAAACCTTCTATTGAACTATGTGTACAACCAATCTATATCCAACTATCCATTCATCCATCCAGCTAACCATCTACTCATCCAATCATCTAAACCATCTATGCATTTATCTAACCATCCATCCAAATTCATCCATTCACTTAATAGTGCATCCATCCATCCACCCATGTATACGCCTCATACATGCATACACCACATGTATGCGCGCACACATACATTACATGGTGCACGCACGGCTCAAACATGCACCGCTGTTAGTGCTATTATATGATACCTCTTTGATTGTCAAATTTTGTGTGTCAAAACCTTGGTATGTTCTATGTGTGTGTTCTATGTTTAAGACAACCATGGACTCAAGCGGCTTCAAGATATAAAGAAGAAGATATAAAGAAGAAGATATAAAGAAGAAGATACAAAGAAGTCACGGCATTCTTTATTGGTTATTCAAGTTCAAGATAAATGTTGGTGTCAAGTGTTTGGACGACTCTGACTTCAGGTTCAAGTGGTTGGACAACTCGTACTTCAGGCTTTAAGTACTAAAAGATTTATCATTCGTTGAATGAAGTAGAGTTCAATGTCCATACTTCATTATTCAGGTTTGATAGACCATAGTCACTGACCTTAGGGTAGGTCACTTTGGATACATTATCCAAATGTATTTAAACATGTGTTTGAGCTGCTCTTAGACTAGTCCTGGTTCTGGTTCGACCAGTCCTAGCACTGGCTCGACCTGTCTAAGAATTTCCTAGACCAGTCTTGGAATTGTTCAAATTTATCGGATTTTCTGGTTCGCTCACGACCAGTCTTGAAGTCTGCACGACCGGTCGTGGAACGGCCTCGACTCGAAGCTCGACCAGTCGTGGAGCCTCGGCTCAAACTCCAGCGACTAAATTCACTGTTGCTCGACCAGTCGAGAAGGGGTCTCGACCGGTCGTGGAGGACCTTCGACCAGTCGTGGACTGCCTACGACCAGTCGTACATCGGTTTTCCTGAATCCGCGCAGAAATTCAAAAATCTGTTTCTTCTAAGACCAGTCGTGGGAACTTCTAGACCAGTCGAAGACGAATTTCTGTAACTATAAATAGCACACGAATTTCAGAGTTTATTCATTGAAAATTCTATAAAAGCAAGGTTCCACTCTGAGATAAGTCGTGTTTAAATTTAAGCTAATTTGCGCTTCATTCTAATTCCTTTTGTTAGCTTTTTATATTTGATTTTATTCTAAATTCCAATCCTATTTGAAAAGGGGAAATCGTGTATTCCTTCTTCTTGGAATTAAAATCAAATAGAGCTAGCCCTTTGAGATTTCATTTAAAATCAATTAGAACTTAGAACCTCAATAATTTGAGTATTGGACATTGAACTATCATCTCTACTCTGATCGGTTCTTCCGGGCTACTGCAAAAGGATAAGATCCAGGTATTTTACAATTCCTGTAATTTCTGTTTTGGTTTTTTATGAGATTTGCCAGAAAAATCTCTATGTGTATGGTTATCTGAGGAGAGCCAGAAAACTCAGATTGAGGGTTTTTTTAATTGTGTAAGCCCAAGTGACAAAGACACAATTGTGAAGGTTTTTGGTAAACCTGTGAAAACCAGTTTTATTAGAGAACGCTAATATCCCCTGTGTGAGGATATTAGGAGTGGAGTAGCATTCTGTGTGGCTGTTTGAGAACAGTTGGTGAACACACAGGCGAACCACTATAACTTCTTGTCTTGTGGATTGAATGTTTTCTTTTATCATTCAGTTCTATTTTCCTTGTGGATGTGAATGTTGTAACAGTTTGAAATTACAAGCAAGTGTGGGAATGTTGTAATAATTTAGTGATTTATTTCTACAATTTATTTCCAGCAATTCTTTTTATTGATTCAAGCTTTAAATTCCAAATTGTTCCAGCAAGGTTGCCCTGCCATTTTTATGGTGTATGGTTGTCCCTAGAACAAGACATTTGTAAATTCAATTTATTCAGTGCAGTTTGTATTTGTTTCTTTATTCCTCTTTGATTTGTGTATTTGATACAAAGACATTTCTAGACATAAGGTTGTCCTACCATAAACACTGAGTTTTTGGTGAAAGGTTGTCCTTAGAACAACGTTTGTATCAACCACTCAATTTCAATTGTTTGAGGTTGTATTTCATTTCTGCATTACAATTTATTTAATTAGTTCATTGGCTATCATATTTCGTTAATTCCGCTATTATAAGTTTTTATTTGGCATTGTCCTATTCACCCCCCCTCTAGGACATTTAGCTTGGCCATTTCAAGTGGTATCAAAGCCTAATAGCTCGCTTTTTTTAATTTTTGTATTTGGATTTATTTCTGAGCTAACGATCTAAGCTATATTTAATAATGTCAAATTTTGATAGCCTCTCAGTCACTAGGCCTCCACCATTTGATGGCTCCAACTATGCTTATTGGAAAGCCAGAATGAGGATCTTCCTCAAATCAATGGATGAGAGTGTGTGGCAAGCCACAGTGATTGAATGGAAGCCTCCTGCCATGGAAGTTACTGGAATTGATGGTTCTAAATCTATGAAAATTACACCATACCATCAATGGACCACTCTTCAGAAAAGTGAGAGTAGTGCTAATGCTAAAGCACTTAATGCAATTACTTGCGCACTATCACCGGATGAGTTCAAAAGAATCATATCCTGTGATACTGCAAAGCAAGCTTGGGATATTTTAGAAATGACACATGAGGGTACATCGATTGTCAAAAAATCTAAAGTCCAACTCCTCACAACTAAATTTGAAGAAATTCACATGGAGGAAAATGAAATGTTTATGGACTTCTATACTAGATTAAATGACATTGTAAACTCAATGTGGGGTCTTGGTGATAAAATCCCAGAAAATAAAGTGTGTGCAAAAATTCTACGCTCTCTTCCTGAACGGTTCAATTCTAAAGTAACCGCAATCCAAGAACTTCGTGACACGGACAAAATGAAGGTGGAAGAACTAGTTGGGTCTCTACAAACTTATGAATTAAATTTTAAAGTTCCTAAAGGAAAATCAATTGCTTTGAAATCTTCCAAAAATACGGTAGAAGATAAATCCGATTCTGAAGATGACTTAGCTCTTATTGCAAAAAGATTTTACAAAAATTTTAAAAGTAAGAAAGAGTTGATTTTCAAAAATCAAATGATAAAAAGAAGTTTAGATCTAAAACTCGAAAATCTTTGAAAGACAGTCAATGTTACAACTGTCATGAGTATGGGCATCTAGCAAACAAATGTCCTAATAAGGAAAAATCCAAAAAGAAGGTATGTTGGCTACATGGGATGAATCATCTGACTCTGAAGTTTCTTCTGAATCAGAAGATTCCGAAACCGAGTCGGGCAATGAAGTAAAAGCCCTTATGACTCTAGCTAAGTTTACCTTCTCTGATCACGATGATTCTACTAGTGAAGAAAATTTGGATAATGACCATGAGAATGAAGAAGATCTTCAAGATGCTTACAATGCCTTATACAAAGAGAGTTGTAAAATTGCTGTGAAGCTTAAACTTCAAAGAGAAAAATTTTCTAAACTTAGAGATTGTTTTGACTTGCTTGTTTTAGAAAAATCTCAAATATCAGATTATTTTGAAAAATCAAAAAGCGATTTAGAATTCAAAAACTCTCTGATTGTTGATTTAAAATCTGAAATTGAGAGACTAAAAAATGAAGTGTCTTCTCTTCTGAATTCAAAGGAAACTTGGAGGTATACCCAAGGTGATTCTAAATTAGAAAAATTCTAAATTAACTTCTATCCGGTTCAAAAAATGTGTGATAGATCCGGGTTGGGGTATGATAAACAATACCTCATAAAAAAGAATTCTCCACCTAAATTTGTGAAGGGAAGAATCCTCTAATTCAAAAAACACTTCACACGGTTTTGTCAAAACAACAAAAAATTTTCAAAAAAACTAAAAAACTTCAAAAGTCAAATGTCAAATGAATCATAGCTGAAAAAATAGTTATCTAAATAGTTTCTTTAAAAAAATCTTTAAATAGTAATCAAAATTATATAAAAAAACAAAACGACTACTATAATTCTAAATGTCTAAACTGTTTTAAAACTGGGTTGCTATTCAAGTCAACTGCTTGCAAAGTGTAGTGATGCTAGAAAGGTTTCTTCAGAATGACTGTGATACAAGCAGTCTCCGATCTGATCACAAGATCTGAGTCAGCACATTTGGTGATGGTAGCAATGCAAAATTATGATGGCAATGGAAATTGGTTCAACTCCATAATTCATACCCTTATTAAGAATGTTTTATATGTTGAAGGTTTAAAACAAAACTTGTTAAGCATATCTCAAATATGCGAATAACAATCATAGTGTGAAGTTTTCCAATCAAGGTTGTGAGATTATAGACAAAAAGGGATCTGTGATATTAACTGGTCTCAGAACTTCTGAAAACTGCTATATAGTGAGAAATGACAGCTCATCTAACCAAATGTGTTACATGGTCCATACCAATGAAACTGAATTATGGCATAAACGTCTTGGACATGTACACTACCGGAACTTATATAGATTGAGCAAAGAAGAACTAATAAGAGGTCTACCAAAGATTCAAAAAATAGATAAAATATGTGGTGAATGCCAGTATGGTAAACAAACTAGGAGATCTCACAAAAAGGTGAACTCAAATACCACATCAAGACCACTCGAACTTCTCCACATGGATCTAATAGGACCAACTAGAACGGAAAGTCGAGGAGGTAAAAAATATATTCTGGTTATTGTAGACGATTACACCAGATTCACTTGGGTTTCATTTTTAAAGGACAAATCAGAAACCCTTGATGAAGTAAAAAAGATAATCAAACGGATCCAAACTGAAAAATGTTCTCATGTGAGTAAGATCCGAAGTGATCATGGATCCGAATTTGAAAATAGCTGTTTTGAGAAATTCTGTAATGATCATGGAATATCACATGAATTCTCTGCACCTAAAACTCCACAACAAAATGGCATTGTGGAAAGAAAAAATAGAGTTCTTCAAGAAATGGGAACTGTTATGCTAAATAGCATGAAGGTTTCTAAGAATTTATGGGCTGAGGCGATAATACTGCTTGCTATATTATTAATCGTGTTTATACTTGCAAATCAAATAATAAAACGCCCTACGAAATGTGGTTTGACAAAAAACCTACAGTCAAATATTTTCGCGTTTTTGGCAGTAAGTGTTATATTTTACGTGACCGGGAAAACTTGGGAAAATTTGATACAAAAAGTGATGAAGGATTATTCTTAGGATATTCATTAAACAGTCGTGCATATCGTGTACTGAACAAAAGGACTGGAGTTATTCAAGAGTCAATCAATGTGGTCATAGATGATCACTTAAATACTTCAGCCCCTAGTTCAGATAATGATGAAGTTCTTATAATTGAAAAACCAGAAACTTCATCAAGTGAATCTAATCATGATGTGAGGACTGTCAAAGATCATCCAACTACACAAATCCTTGGAAATCCTCTCACAGGTGTACGCACTCGTAGACAATTAGAAGATTTTTGTAATTACGTGTGTTTCACCTCTCAGATAGAACCGGTTAATGTAAAGGAAGCTCTTTCTGATGAAAACTGGATAGTTGCGATGCAGGAAGAACTTAATCAATTTGTTCGTAACGATGTCTGGTATCTTGTTCCAAGACCAAAAGATAAACATATTATTGGAACTAAATGGATTTTCAAAAATAAGTCTGATGAATTGGGAAATATTATTCGAAACAAGGCAAGACTGGTTGTGCAAGGATACACTCAAATTGAAGGTATCGATTTTGAGGAAACTTTCGCTCCAGTTGCACGCCTTGAATCAATCAGATTATTTATATCCATTGCATGTTTTAGAAAGTTTAAGATTTATCAAATGGATGTAAAGAGTGCTTTTCTTAATGGTGATTTACATGAAGAGGTTTATGTTGAACAACCTACAGGGTTTGAAGATCCTAAGTTTACTAATCATGTTTATCGCCTTAAGAAAGCTCTCTATGGGTTGAAACAAGCTCCCAGGGCATGGTATGAAAAATTGACTAAGTTTTTACTGGGTCACAATTTTCAAATGGGTAGTGTTGATAAAACACTCTTTGTTAAAAAGCAGAACAATGATTTTTAATGGTTCAAATCTATGTTGATGATATAATTTATGGATCAACTTGTACTGACATGACTGTTGAGTTTGCAGATCTAATGAAATCTGAATTTGAGATGAGTATGGTCGGAGAATTAAACTATTTTCTAGGATTGCAAGTTAAACAGCAATCTGATGGAATTTTTATTTCTCAAACTAAATATGCTCTAAATTTAGTTAAGAAGTTCGGATTTGAAAATGGTAAGAATTTTGATACTCCTATGAGTACTTCTCTAAAGCTCTCAAAAGACTCTACAGGTAAAGATATAGATCCTAAACTATATCGAAGCATGATTGGTAGTTTACTGTATTTAACAGCAAGTAGACCTGATATTGCTTTTAGTGTTGGAATTTGTGCTAGATATCAGTCTAATCCTAAAGAATCTCATTTGACTGCTGTTAAACGCATTATTCGTTATGTTGCAAGTTCAGTTAATCTGGGTCTTTGGTATCCCTTTGATACTAGTGTGCAATTGGCTGGGTTCTCGGATGCTGATTGGGCTGGTAATATGGATGACAGAAAGTCACCAGTGGTGGTTGCTTTTACATTGGAAATTGCATAGTTTCTTGGTTCAGCAAGAAACAGAGTTCCATTTCACTCTCAACTGCTGAGGCTGAATACATTGCTGCAGGAAATGCATGTACTCAGTTAGTCTGGATGAAACGCATGTTAAGTGATTATGGTATTGCACAAGACTCAATAGTTTTATATTGTGATAATTCAAGTGCAATTAATATTTCCAAAAATCCAATCCAGCATTCACGAACTAAGCATATTGACATTAGATTTCACTATATTCGTGAACTTGTTGAAGAAAAAGTAATTTGTTTAGAATATATTCCTACCGAGAAACAACTTGCTGACATTTTCACCAAACCACTCGATAAATGCAAGTTCAATAAATTGAAATTTGATCTCGGTATGTGTAATATAAGATGATTGATTATGCATTTTAATAAAAATAAAATAATAAAAAATAAAAATAAAGATAAATAAAAAATGCATATTTTGGTCTTACACGACCAGTCGAGGATAGTCTCGACCAGTCGTGGTTAGACCGGTCGAGGAATACTCAAGACGGTCGTGTATCGCGCTGGTTCCTTTATTTGGGGAAAAAATCACTTTTTCTTCATTTCCCTCTTCTTCTCAACGGGCATAGCTTCGACCGGTCGTACCCATCTATGGGATTTCTCCAGGTTTGAGTATTTCTCTTGATTTTATTGAAGAATCTTGAACATTACTTCTTGTCTTCCTTGTTAGTGTTGATTATTTCTTATTTCCTTCAAGGGTTTGGGGTTGTCTTCCTCATTTTCTGATTTGGTTGAAACCCATCTTGTTTTTCTTGAAATTCCTTCAATCTTTTCAAGAATATGGATGTTAGAGGTAAAAAGCGAACTAGTAGAGGTGCTTCTTCATCTAGGTCCAATGTTGTATCTCGCCGTCATCTTAGAGATCCTAATGATGACCCTCCACAAGTTCGTGATTTTCGATTTAAGAAAGTTATTGTTGAGAAAGCAGTTTGTATCAATCATATTGCTCAATTTAATCTAGTTCCTCTCCTTCAATCTGTTGGTTGGGTTAACATTTTGAATTGGGGAGGGCCGGCATATCAGTCAATTGCTCAGGCCATGCATGTATTATAGACTTTTCTCTTGAGGAATTAACTTTTATTATTACTACAAGAGAAGGGCCTTTTACTGTGGATCGTCATTTGATTTCTGGGTTAATGGATATTCCAGTAAATGATGATGGAATCCATCCTTCCACATTGGGTGATAAAGTTACTGAATCTGAGAAACGTTTATTGACTAGAGCCCTTTGTAATATGGATGCACCTTGGTCTGTCAATGGTACTGTTCTCAAGACCAGGTGGCTGTTGCCCAGATATAGAGTTCTTCATCGTATTTTTACATCTAATGTGTATCCTAGGGCTGGTAACAAAACTGAATTGACTCTTCTGATGGTTCGTATCCTGTACTCAATCGTTAGTGGTGCCAATGTTTGCTTACCTTCATTGATCTGTTATTCTATTATTCAGTTTCGGTCTCAGCCAGGTCATGGTGACATTCCATTTGGATATTTGTTAAATGTCTTAGCTACTCACATGTTGGTCACTATGCCTGTTGGTGAAGCTCCTATCCATCACCTTATTTTCAACAACACCAACATAAACATGGATGAAGTTGAGATTGGCCGCTGGTCAAGTTGATAATGACGAGGGTGGTGGAGCTGCTGGAGTTGGAGATGCGAATGAAGGAGATGATCTTCCTAATGAGGATATCAACATGGATGATCTTTTTGATTATATTGAGTCTGCATCTGAAGATGATCCAGATTTTGTTCCTTCTGATTTCGATGCACGTCTAAGTGCATTAGAAGAAAAGGTGGAAAATATGCATGTTGGCCATAATGCACAATTTAAGAAAATGCATAAGTATTTGAGGCGCTTACAAAAAGGCCTTCATCATATTGATCCTACCATTCCTGCTCCTTCTTCAGGGTCTGATTAAATGTTTATTAAATGTAGTTTGAACTGATTTCACTTTGGATTTTTCTTGGAACTGTTTAACTTATAACTGTGACTTTGGTATGTAATATCTTCTCCTAAATCTTTTATGCACTCATTTGTCTTCCTGAGCTTATATGATCTTCCTTTGTCATATTTTTGACAAAAAGGGGGAGAATGGTACATATATCTGTGGTATTTATGTTGTTGATGGTGTTTGCATCAATCCTTAATTCCTTAAATGGGGAGTCTTATTGAGGGGGAGTAATTCAACATCTCTCATATTGTATATGGTTGTCATGTGTTGACACATCTAATTCATGATTCATGATTCCTCTATTGTGTTTTTATATATATGTTTTGTCACAAATTTGCCAAAGGGGGAGATTGTTAGTGCTATTATATGATACCTCTTTGATTGTCAAATTTTGTGTGTCAAAACCTTGGTATGTTCTATGTGTGTGTTATATGTTTAAGACAACCATGGACTCAAGCGGCTTCAAGATATAAAGAAGAAGATATAAAGAAGAAGATATAAAGAAGAAGATACAAAGAAGTCACGGCATTCTTTATTGGTTATTCAAGTTCAAGATAAATGTTGGTGTCAAGTGTTTGGACGACTCTGACTTCAGGTTCAAGTGGTTGGACGACTCGTACTTCAGGCTTTAAGTACTAAAAGATTTATCATTCGTTGAATGAAGTAGAGTTCAATGTCCATACTTCATTATTCAGGTTTGATAGACCATAGTCACTGACCTTAGGGTAGGTCACTTTGGATACATTATCCAAATGTATTTAAACATGTGTTTGAGCTGCTCTTAGACTAGTCCTGGTTCTGGTTCGACCAGTCCTAGCACTGGCTCGACCTGTCTAAGAATTTCCTAGACCAGTCTTGGAATTGTTCAAATTTATCGGATTTTCTGGTTCGCTCACGACCAGTCTTGAAGTCTGCACGACCGGTCGTGGAACGGCCTCGACTCGAAGCTCGACCAGTCGTGGAGCCTCGGCTCAAACTCCAGCGACTAAATTCACTGTTGCTCGACCAGTCGAGAAGGGGTCTCGACCGGTCGTGGAGGACCTTCGACCAGTCGTGGACTGCCTACGACCAGTCGTACATCGGTTTTCCTGAATCCGCGCAGAAATTCAAAAATCTGTTTCTTCTAAGACCAGTCGTGGGAACTTCTAGACCAGTCGAAGACGAATTTCTGTAACTATAAATAGCACACGAATTTCAGAGTTTATTCATTGAAAATTCTATAAAAGCAAGGTTCCACTCTGAGATAAGTCGTGTTTAAATTTAAGCTAATTTGCGCTTCATTCTAATTCCTTTTGTTAGCTTTTTATATTTGATTTTATTCTAAATTCCAATCCTATTTGAAAAGGGGAAATCGTGTATTCCTTCTTCTTGGAATTAAAATCAAATAGAGCTAGCCCTTTGAGATTTCATTTAAAATCAATTAGAACTTAGAACCTCAATAATTTGAGTATTGGACATTGAACTATCATCTCTACTCTGATCGGTTCTTCCGGGCTACTGCAAAAGGATAAGATCCAGGTATTTTACAATTCCTGTAATTTCTGTTTTGGTTTTTTATGAGATTTGCCAGAAAAATCTCTATGTGTATGGTTATCTGAGGAGAGCCAGAAAACTCAGATTGAGGGTTTTTTTAATTGTGTAAGCCCAAGTGACAAAGACACAATTGTGAAGGTTTTTGGTAAACCTGTGAAAACCAGTTTTATTAGAGAACGCTAATATCCCCTGTGTGAGGATATTAGGAGTGGAGTAGCATTCTGTGTGGCTGTTTGAGAACAGTTGGTGAACACACAGGCGAACCACTATAACTTCTTGTCTTGTGGATTGAATGTTTTCTTTTATCATTCAGTTCTATTTTCCTTGTGGATGTGAATGTTGTAACAGTTTGAAATTACAAGCAAGTGTGGGAATGTTGTAATAATTTAGTGATTTATTTCTACAATTTATTTCCAGCAATTCTTTTATTGATTCAAGCTTTAAATTCCAAATTGTTCCAGCAAGGTTGCCCTGCCATTTTTATGGTGTATGGTTGTCCCTAGAACAAGACATTTGTAAATTCAATTTATTCAGTGCAGTTTGTATTTGTTTCTTTATTCCTCTTTGATTTGTGTATTTGATACAAAGACATTTCTAGACATAAGGTTGTCCTACCATAAACACTGAGTTTTTGGTGAAAGGTTGTCCTTAGAACAACGTTTGTATCAACCACTCAATTTCAATTGTTTGAGGTTGTATTTCATTTCTGCATTACAATTTATTTAATTAGTTCATTGGCTATCATATTTCGTTAATTCCGCTATTATAAGTTTTTATTTGGCATTGTCCTATTCACCCCCCCTCTAGGACATTTAGCTTGGCCATTTCAACCGCACATGTGTAGTGCATGTGCATGCACTGCTTTTAAAAGGCGAGAGATAGGGATCTGATTTCTCTAAAGAGGGGGTGAGGCGGTGAAGACCATGAATGCATGTTCATAAAGAGGGCAACAAGAGACATACATAAGACGGTGGATCCTCCCTTATATATAGGAAGGAGAAATTTCCAACTGTCAAGACCAGTATAGGGCCACAAAACATTTTAAGCCCATTTTTTTTAGTTGCAAGAATACTCCCCAGGCGTACGGCCCCATTCTCTGGTCGAAATGCCCCTGCTTTCCTTCCTGAGGCGGATCGCCTGGCGCTCGAAGACGAGCGCTTACGCTCCTCGAACTCCGAGTTGAACGAACGGTTCAAAAGAGATCAACGTTATATGGGCCCCACAGTTATGTATTTATTATATCCACAACGTTCATCCATATTTTGAGATCATTTCGGAGCATTATACAAAAAAAAAAAATCATATCCAAAGATCAACTGGACCACACCACAAAGAGCAGCAGAAAATTGATTTTCACCGTTGAAACTTTTGTAGGGCCCACCATAACATTTATATTCCATCCAATCTATTCATAAGGTCACAAACACCTGAATGAAGAGGAAAAACAAATTTCGTAATGATCCAAAACTTCTGTAACCCATAAAAGGGTTTCAATGGAAGACGTTCAATCATCCACAGCCTTTAACAGTGTGGTCCACTTGATAGCTAGATCCGTCTTATTTTTCGTCTCAAGCCCTAATACGAGTTCGCAAAAAATATGGACGGTTTGGATATAACACATACATCATAATAGGACCCACAAAAAGTGGTGGGATTACAACAGCAAAAAAATTAAAAAAAAAAAAAAAAAAAAAAAAAAAAAAAAAAACCGTCGATATATCGAACGTCTTTCGATATATCGAAAATGGTCCAGAACTGTCCAGTGAGTTTTTCTCAAAAATCCAACAATTTTCGATATATCGAAAGACGTTCGATATATCGAAGAAGGTACTTAACCTTTTGCTACGGATTATAACCGTAGCCAAAACTGTAGTCTGTGCCAGGTTATAAAATTTTTTATTTTTTTATTTTTTTTTATTTTTTTTTATTTTTTACATGGAGATATTTATTTTACCTACAATTTTCTCTAATACATATTTATAAAAATACATATATATAAGCATATAAAAAAATTTTCCCTTTTTTTTTTTCATTTATTTCTTTATTCATTTAACAAGAATATCTTCTAAACCAAAATTAGTTACTTGACGTACCATATATGATTTTGGGGTAGGAGAAGCTACTTTAGCCAACTAACCTAGTTATTTTTCAAGATTCCATCAGTTCGATGGTCGAAAATCTATTTCATTCACTTTGCGGTTAATTTCATTCACGAAAATTCACGGTCATTTCCGTGCATTTCACTTCACGGTCATTTTCGTGCATTTTGCAGTTCATTTCGCTTCACTTCACCCCCATTTTCATACATATCACGGTCATCCGCATATTCCGTGTTGATTCACGGTCATTTCGACGCATTTCGCGGTCATTTCCCTTCACTTCGCGGTCATTTCCATACATTTAACGGTCATTTCGCTTCACTTCATAGTCATTTTCGTGCATTTCACGGTCTTTCTAAACAATTCCGTGTTGATTAACGGTCATTTCGACGCATTTCGCGGTCATTTCCCTTCACTTCGCAGTCATTTCCATGCATTTAACAGTCATTTCCATGCATTTAACGGTCATTTCGCGAAGTGAATGGAAATGACCGCGAAATGCGTGGAAATGACCGTTAATCAACACGGAATTTTTTGGAAAGACCGTGAAATGCTCGGAAATGACTGTGAAGTGAAGCGAAATGACCGTTAAATGCATGGAAATGACTGCGAAGTGAAGGGAAATGACCGCGAAATGCGTGAAAATGACCGTTAATCAACACGGAATTGTTTAGAAAGACCGTGAAATGCACGGAAATGACGGTGAAGTGAAGCGAAATGACCGTTAAATGCATGGAAATGACCGCGAAGTGAAGGGAAATGACCGCGAAATGGGTCGAAATGACCGTGAATCAACACGGAATTGTTTGGAATGATCGTGAAATGCACGGAAATGACTATAAAGTGAAGTGAAATGACCGTTAAATGCATGAAAATGACCGCGAAGTGAAGGGAAATGACCGTCCGTGTTGATTAACGGTCATTTCGACGCATTTCGCGGTCATTTCCCTTCACTTCGCGGTCATTTTCATGCATTTAACGGTCATTTCGCTTCACTTCACAGTCATTTCCGTGCATTTCACGGTCTTTCTAAACAATTTCGTGTTGATTAACGGTCATTTCCACGCATTTCGCGGTCATTTCCCTTCACTTCGCAGTCATTTCCATGCATTTAACGGTCATTTCGCTTCACTTCACAGTCATTTCCGTGCATTTCACAGTCTTTCCAAACAATTCCGTGTTGATTAACGGTCATTTCGACGCATTTCGCGATCATTTCCCTTCATTTCGCAGTCATTTCCATGCATTTAACGGTCATTTCCATGCATTTAACGGTCATTTCCATGCATTTCACGGTCATTCCAAACAATTCCGTATTGATTAACGGTCATTTCCACGCATTTCGCGGTCATTTCCCTTCACTTCGCAGTCATTTCCATGCATTTAACGGTCATTTCCATGCATTTAACGGTCATTTCCATGCATTTCACGGTCATTCCAAACAATTCCGTATTGATTAACGGTCATTTCCACGCATTTCGCGGTCATTTCCCTTCACTTCGCAGTCATTTCCATGCATTTAACGGTCATTTCGCTTCACTTCACAGTCATTTCCGAGCATTTCACGGTCTTTCCAAACAATTCCGTGTTGATTAACGGTCATTTCCACGCATTTCGCGATCATTTCCATTCACTTCACGAAATGACCGTTAAATGCATGGAAATGACTGTTAAATGCATGGAAATGACTGCGAAGTGAAGGGAAATGACCGCGAAATGCGTCGAAATGACCGTTAATCAACACGGAATTGTTTGGAAAGACCGTGAAATGCACGGAAATGACTGTGAAGTGAAGCGAAATGACCGTTAAATGCATGGAAATGACTGCGAAGTGAAGGGAAATGACCGCGAAATGCGTGGAAACGACTGTTAATCAACACGAAATTGTTTAGAAAGACCGTGAAATGCACGAAAATGACTGTAAAGTGAAGCGAAATGACCGTTAAATGCATGAAAATGACCGCGAAGTGAAGGGAAATGACCGCGAAATGCGTCGAAATGACCGTTAATCAACACGGACGGTCATTTCCCTTCACTTCGCGGTCATTTTCATGCATTTAACGGTCATTTCACTTCACTTTATAGTCATTTCCGTGCATTTCACGGTCATTCCAAACAATTCCGTGTTGATTCACGGTCATTTCGACCCATTTCGCGGTCACTTCCCTTCACTTCGCGGTCATTTTCATGCATTTAACGGTCATTTCGCTTCACTTCACCGTCATTTCCGTGCATTTCACGGTCTTTCTAAACAATTCCGTGTTGATTAACGGTCATTTCCACGCATTTCGCGGTCATTTCCCTTCACTTCGCAGTCATTTCCATGCATTTAACGGTCATTTCGCTTCACTTCACAGTCATTTCCGAGCATTTCACGGTCTTTCCAAACAATTCCGTGTTGATTAACGGTCATTTCCCTTCACTTCGCGGTCATTTCCATTCACTTCGCGAAATGACCGTTAAATGCATGGAAATGACCGTTAAATGATGGAAATGACTGCGAAGTGAAGGGAAATGACTGCGAAATGCGTCGAAATGACCGTTAATCAACACGAAATTGTTTGAAAAGACCGTGAAATGCACGGAAATGACTGTGAAGTGAAGCGAAATGACTGTTAAATGCATCGAAATGAGTGCGAAGTGAAGGGAAATGACCGCGAAATGCGTCAAAATGACCGTTAATCAACACGGAATTGTTTAGAAAGACCGTGAAATGCACGGAAATGACTGTGAAGTGAAGCGAAAGACCGTTTTAAATGCATGAAAATGACCGCGAAGTGAAGGGAATGAAGACCGCGAAATGCGTCGAAATGACCGTTAATAACATGGACGGTCATTTCCTCTTCACTTCGCTGTCATTCATGCATTTAACGTCATTTCACTTCACTTTATAGTCATTTCCGTGCATTTCACGGTCATTCCAAACATTCCGGTGTTCACGTGACATGTCGCATTTCGGTGTTTTCGCGGTCATTTCCCTTCACTTCGCGGTCATTTTCATGCATTTAACGGTCATTTCGCTTCACTTCACCGTCATTTCCGTGCATTTCACGGTCTTTCTAAACAATTCCGTGTTGATTAACGGTCATTTCCACGCATTTCGCGGTCATTTCCCTTCACTTCGCAGTCATTTCCATGCATTTAACGGTCATTTCGCTTCACTTCACAGTCATTTCCGAGCATTTCACGGTCTTTCCAAATAATTCCGTGTTGATTAACGGTCATTTCTACGCATTTCGCGGTCATTTCCATTCGCTTCGCGAAATGACCATTAAATGCATGGAAATGACTGCGAAGTGAAGGGAAATGACCGTGAAATGCGTGGAAATGACCGTTAATCAACACGGAATTGTTTGGAAAGACCGTGAAATGCACGGAAATGACTGTGAAGTGAAGCGAAATGACCGTTAAATGCTTTGAAATGACTGCGAAGTGAAGGGAAATGACCGCGAAATGAGTGGAAATGACCGTTAATCAACACGGAATTGTTTAGAAAGACCGTGAAATGCACGGAAATGACTGTGAAGTGAAGCGAAATGACCGTTAAATGCATGAAAATGACCGCGAAGTGAAGGGAAATGACCGCGAAATGCGTCGAAATGACCGTTAATCAACACGGAATATGCGGGAATGACCGTGATATGCATGAAAATGAGGGTGAAGTGAAGTGAAATGAACCGCAAAATGCACGAAAATGACCGTGAAGTGAAATGCACGGAAATGACCATGAATTTTCGTGAATGAAATTAACCGCAAAGTGAATGAAATGGATTTTCGACCATCGAACTGATGGAATCTTGAAAAATAACTAGGTTAGTTGGCTAAGTAGCTTCCTACCCAAAAATCATATATGGTACGTCAAGTAACTAATTTTGGTTTAGAAGATATTCTTGTTAAATGAATAAAGAAATAAATGAAAAAAAAAAGGAAAATTTTTTTTATATGCTTATATATATGTATTTTATAAAAATATGTATTAGAGAAAATTGTAGGTAGAATAAAGTTCTCCATGTAAAAAATAAAAATAAAAAAAATAAAAATAAAAAATTCATAGATTAGCATAGAATACAGTTTGGCTACGGTTATAATCCGTAGCTAAAGGTAAAAATACCTTTGTCGATATATCGAATGAACTTCGATATATCGAAAATTACAGGAATTTTGAGGCAAACTCGCTGGACAGTTTTGGACCTTTTTTCGATATATCGAATGAACTTCGATATATCGAAGTACATTGCTGTTGGGCTATAGCTACGGTTATAATCCGTAGCAAAAGGTGGCCCCAGCACCCACAGATTGAAGAGCGGAAAAGCAGGGGCATTTTCGACCTGAGAAATGGGGCCGTACAGCTGGGGAGTATTCTTGGGAGGTGAAAAGCGAGTGGGCTTCGAAAGGTTGATGGGCCATATATGGGTCGTACAGTTGGAAATTTCTCTATAGGAAGGGCATGACGAGATAGAGAGAGAGAGATAGAGTTTTCTTTAGCTGAGTACACTCACACAAGCTTTTTAATCTTTATTTTATTTATTTATATTTTTATTTAATTATCATACTCCTTATAGTACATTTTAGAGTTAAATTTTTATTAAATCTTTCTTGACTAATTTTTTAACTTAAATTTAAGAAAAATCAAGATTCTAAGATTTATTATGTGAAATTAAGAATTTCAATTCTAAAAATCATTTTTCTACAATTCCAAAGAATTACTGTATAATTTTCTAAAATTATAGAACCTCTGTATAAATTATTTTTTTTTTAGAATTTAGCACCAAATGTTTAGAAATTCCAGGGCCCTTTTGCTTTAGATTTTGCATAACAGGGTTTTTGTACTATTTTGTAAATTTTGCGAATTCTAGGGTTTTAGATGTGTTTTGTTAGATTTATATATTTGATTCATTACGTTGCATATTTACTGTCTACATGGAACTTTAATCATGTGCGGATTGTTTATGATGATTATAAAGTTTTAATTTTTTAGTTTGATGATTTATGTACATTATATGTATTATGGATTCGATCGAAGAAGTGCAATTATGTGATGTTTTGAAAATATTTGATTCATGTATTCTTGAAATCACACATCATTGGAATTATATTCGAAATATTAAAAAATAAGTAGGGCGATCAAGTCTCCTAGGTTGAAAGTTCCTAGAGCGTAAATAAGTGAGCGATCAAGACCTTCGGGTTGAGATTCCTATAAGCCCAATTGGTACCTTTTGGAACATCTACTATGAATCTATGTGAGTAAGCATATTTAGATTGTAAAAGACTACTGCAAGGTCAAGTAAGGTAGTAATCTGAGTAGCTAACGTACAAATGAGTCCTTCATTGCAAGGTTAGGTGGGTGAGCATTTCAGAATTACAAAAGACAACAATGTGGTCGGATATTTTGTTCGGCGAGAGTGTTGGCCAACTTGTATAAACTTACCCTAGTATTCAAAAGGTTGAACCACATTGATTATTGTGCACTATTGTAATCTTATTATCATTCATACTTTATTCCATACACATTAGTATTGATATCTTGTTTATTTAGTCTTTACTTTTCAAGATTGCATAAGGTTTTACTTTTGAATAAATACATTTTATCCACATTAATCATATTTATTCTTTAAAACTTATGGTGGGATTTTTACTCATTAGGCTTTGCAGCTTACCCTTTTGATATTTTAAATTTTAAGAATATGATTGCCAAAAGGTGCAAGAAGAGGGAATAAATAGTTATTTTATTTATATTTAGATCTTTATAAAGTTTCTTTTACGCTTTCTAAATTCGCTATAATAAATATTTAGCAAGAGGTTAAATTATGGTGGTGATTGGATGTGTTAAGACATAGATATGGTGATGATTTTTATAGTTGGGATGTAAATGTTTTATTTAATTGATGTGTATTTGTGTAGTTTTGAGATGGTTATATTCTATGAAGGGGAATCATTTGATGATGTAAGTATGAATTATGGAATATAAACATACAACATATAAGTCATGCCCTCAGGTAATGTTGCATCCCGAACTCAGCAAATGGACTCTTCAACTTTCCAAACTCCGAATCCGATGCCGATAATGTTTTTTTTTTTTTTTTTTTTTTTTAAATTTAATTTATTTTTTTTTTTAAAAAATTTTAAATGGTATGCAAGCACAACATGGCACAATGTAAATATGAAACATCTATAGAGTCTTTTTTACTTCTAACGACAAATGTTTTCTACACGTCATCTGTAGAGTCTTTCACTAAATATATTATTCTTCTTATATTCCCAACAAATAACAAAAAATATATGACTCTCTTATAATGTAAACAAAAGAAACTGCACCCACTTGTCTTTACTAACAACCTCTCCCTAAAACTTTTAAGAGAATACAATGGGATGAATTGTTTTGAAAACTCTGAGTATTTATATCAAGTGGCATAGCACTGCTAGTTAGAGTATAGCATAAGTAATCATATCTCATTATAAATAAGTAGTATTTACAACTAACAGACTAGTACGGATAACTATATATAACATATGCCACTGAGTAGAAGCGGATGGAATGCAAAGATGCTTGTAGATGTGTATATGTACGCAGCACACTGCCTCTTTGAAATACTATAAATAATAAAATCAAGGACAACCCCACATTCCTCTTGATAAGGTCAGGGGGTGGGCACAATTCACCATTCCCCTACAGTAGGTTCACCACACTCTCTTCCCCACTCCCAACACATATGCACATAAAGATAGAAGGCTTTGTAATTGTCAATTGAGATAACTGTTGGGTGTCGTACCCTAGGGACCCAATAGCCTTCCTAAGGTACGAAACTGAGACTTCTTCATAGAAAAGAAGATTACTTTTGCGTCCCCCAAGGTATTCATATGGCCGTTTCCAATCTAAATTGAACCATTCAACAAATTTGGTTAAACCAACACGAGGGTCGTCACTACACATCTACACTATTCTTAGGTCTCGTTACCATATTGAGGGAATACGATGGGTTGCCCAACAATAACTCAGGTCCTGTCACCTCATCGCGTATATGGGCCGCTCAGCAATACATATCATAAAACCTCAGGTCTTGTCACCTAATCCCGTATATGGGCCACCTTGCAATAATATAATGCAACACATGATCCACTCAGCCACATGAGGGCTCAATATTATATTACATACTTTACTTAACCGACACGGGGGCCCAATATCATATCACATATTTCACTTGACCAACACAAGGACCTAATATTGTATCACATATTTCACTTAGCCAACACGAGGGCCTAATATCTTATCACATAATTTACCTGACTAATATGAGGGCCTAATATCATATCACATGTTTCACTTGGATAACACGATGACCTAATATCATATCACATATTTCACTTGGTCAACACGATGGTCTAATATCATATTATATGTTTTCACTTGGCTAACCCGAGAGTCTAATATCATATCACATGTTTCACCTGACTGGCCTAATGTTTTATCACATATTTTACTTGCTTGGCCTAATGTCATATCACATATTTTATTCGGCCAACACAAGGACCTAATATCTTATCACATATTTCACTTGGCCAATACAAGGACCTAAGTTCGGTCTTTCTCATATCGAGTGCATGCATGTGGATGTTATGCTATATTGATGCTAAACAAATATAATATACTATTTATATGTATATCCGACTATCATTGAATCATCTACATATGGCATTCAAGTGGCAATGTGCCAAAGTCATTGGATTTCATTTTGCACTACTGAAGCAATCAGAGGGATTCAAAGAAAATGATAAGAAAATAAAGTTTACATGTTGAGAAAGTCATTGTACGGCCTTAAACAGTTGCCTAGACAATGGTACAAGAAGTTTGATATTTTCATAGTGAGTCAGTGGTTTATTAGTAGTGAATATGATCATTATGTCTACTATATGACACTGAGTAATGCGGATTCATTCTATTGGTATTATATGTTGATGACATGTTTATTTAGTCAAAGCATGTTTGAGATCAATACATTGAAGATTCAGTTATGAAGGACATTTAAAATGAAAGATCGAGGGGCTACAAAGAAAAATTTTGACATATACATACATAGAGACACGATATGAGCATATTATAGTTCTCTTAGGCGGGGTACCTTGAGAAGGTATTGGTGAAGTTTGGGATGAACAAGGCAAAGCCTGTTAGCACACCCTATGCTGCTCACTTCAAGCTTTCTTTAGAGAAATGTCCCATTATAGATGAAGAAAAGTAGGTTATGTCTCATGTGCTATATTCGAGTACAATTGACAGTTTGATGTATATTATGGTCTCTACGAGATCAGATTTTTCATATGCAGTTAGTGTTGTGAGCAAATATATGTCAAACCCCGACAAGCAATATTGAGAGGCAATGAAATGATTATTTCGTTATCTAAAAGGTACAACGGAATACGTCTTAACATTTCAGAAATCAAAGGAAAAACTTGTAGGCTATGTTGATTAAATTATGCAGGGAATGTGAACAACAAAAGGTTAACTTCCAGTTAATCATTTGTATTAGCGGGTAGAGCATTTAGTTGGATATCGAAGCTTCAATCTGTGGTTACTCTTTCTACAATGGAAGCTGAATATATGGCAGTAACAGAGGCATTCAAGGAAGGTGTTTAGTTACGTGGAATGATGAACAAATCCGGGCTTCAGCAGGAGGCCGTGTTAGTTAATTGTGATAATGTGATCAATTTGACAAAGAATTCAGTTTATCATTCTAGAACTAAACATATTGATGTTTGTCACCATTTTATCCGATAGGTTCTTGAGAAAGATGGTGTCACTTTAGAGAAGATCCACATGAGCATGAATCCGACGGATATACTAACAACAGTGGTTCCCATAGAGAAGTTCCAATTCTATTCGACTTCTTTATGTCTGGTGAAAGGTTGATGAAGATAGAGTATACACGAGAACCGACGACGATGACGAAACTATGATGAAGGTGATTAGAGATGGAGCTTGGAGCTGTGGTTTGTGATAGTTGAAGACATGGTGGAGATTGTTATCAATGTCTTAAATTTTTCTATAACTAGGTCTGCTAATGACATTGATAGACCATCTGATCCCATCGAGATCCATTTGATCCCATCGTGAAAGTCCCGATTTATTCTAATTGCTCGTTGGACAAATTTTGGGTACAAATCAATCTGATCGAAGGTGGCGTCGTCCCATCAACAAAAGTGCGTGGTTTTGCAGAATTTCAGGAATTGTTTCTTACTTCAGGTGAGACACTATATTTGTGTGTAATTGTGGGATTAAGGTAATTCCAAGCTATTTAAAGAGAGCTAAATGTTTTTGGGGGCTTAGGGAATGTGAAAACAAGAGTTTTTAGATTATTGTAAGTGATTCATTTCTTGTACTTTTGCTTTTATAGTGATTCGTTGTCACTTTGTGATGCAGGGATGAATGTGATGAGGTCGATCACCATCTTCCTCAAGGATAAATACTTCGAATCCACGAAGCTTCTCTGGACTCCTTATAGAGACTTCTCAAATCCACGAGGAAAAAGCAAGAAAATAGAAATAGTATTCATGAAAATTCATAAATTGATTGATGATTAAAAGAAACGAGTCTAAAACCCTTTAAATAGGGATACCAAGCCTTGGAAGAAATTACAGAATTAAACTACAACTAAAACTCTCTAAAATTCGTTACTTACTATAAATAGTAAATTTACTTTTTATAGTAAGTGTCTTATGTGGCTTAACTACGTTATTCTCCTAATTATTCTAAACACTTTTCATGTTGGACACAACTCCTAAAGTCCAATGGATGAAGAGTTACAATCAAACCAAAACATACTAAAAATAGTAAAAATGGAAATAAACATGGAATTCGATTGTCGATCTGAGGGAATCTTGAAAATTTGGCATGGGTAACCTAGATATGTCGAGTTGGTTGTCTAAAGTAGATCATCCTGCCCCAAAATCATATAAGGCACGTCGAGTAACTCATTCCGGTTTGCGAGATATGCCTGTTTTAAGTTTACGAAGGTCTTGATGACTTCTGCCTCCGATCGGGTCTTCTCTGATCTATCTTGGACATGAAAGTGTCTGCAACCCACTCGACATTAGTCCCCTCCACTTCAAAAGAACTCTTCCTCGAGTTCTCATGTTGCTTCGGTTCTTGATACTCGGTTAGGTGCGTTTTAAAGATACTCGAATCAAAAGTTATGATTAATTCACGGTCCACATTCTTTTGGTCCAACCACGCTAGGAATGTATCTATGCTACGTCCTACATCAGACCCCTTCACTTGAAAAAATCTTGTTCTCGTACTTGGTTCATGATTCTGAGATAACTTCTGATGCCGATGTTTATCAGTCATTTTCTTGTACTTGGCATTAGGCTCTTGAGCTGACACAATACATGTACTCATTCTTTTCTTGACTTGACTAGTATCGATTAGTTCCTTCACTTTTGCCTTCAAGATCTTACATTCTTTCTGATAATGTATACAATTAAGCAGACTTATTCCTGTGACAAGATCAATGTGGTTTTGTATATCTCGTATGAGAGGCAATTTATTAGGGAGTTCATCGAGCACACCTTGAACTCCTGCAATACTGGTTTTAAATCCCCTATGATGTTTACAGGCTCCATATATTTTTTATTTTTAACTAATGCATATATATCTTAGGTTTCCTCAGATTGTTTAATGAAAGTCTGTTCAGTTGTGAGAGACTGTCCCTCCACTTTAGAAGTCTTAGGTTGGTTCTCCCTTCCCATAGGGGCGAGGATAATCCTTTTACCATCTTTAATAAATATAAATACGTTATCCTGATCTCTATATATAACATTAATATTATTTTGCCAGGGTTGACCAAGTAACATGTGACAAGCTTTCATATTGACTACATCACACATTACTTCATTCTTATAATATTTACCAATGGAAAAGGATATACGACATCATTCGGTTATCTCTGTTTTATTGACCTCCATGATCCATCCAATCGTGTATGGAGATGGGTGCCTTTATGTTTTCAGTTGTAGACTTTTCACCATTGCTTTCGGCACGAGTTCTCACTGCTCCTAACATCAATGATCACATTACAAACTTTTTGGTTTACAGTGCACCTTGCTCAAAAGATGTTGTGCCGTTGTAAATTTATCTCTACCTTTGGCATGTATAATGGCTTCCTCATGATCAAAGTGGTGGCGTGCGATTCAGTTTCTGACAAGTCGTTCAGTGTTGCCAATCGCTGAAATTCTTCGGTGTAATTTTTTATGGTTCAATTCCCTTGTCGATAATTTTAGTATTGTTGGAATAATACTTGCCCGTAATCACCAGGGAGGAATCATGATAGAAGAAGGCGTCTCATCCGTGGCCATGATGAGATGAGTGCCTTGTTTTGTCGGGCACATGAGAGTTGTAATTGCTCACGCCATGCAGAAGCACCGGATTTTAATTTAAACGTTACTAATTTCACTTATTTATGCTCTGACATGTCCATGTAATCAAAATATCTTTCTACTTTGGCTAGCCAATTGAGAAAATCTTCCCGTTAAAACTAGAAAGTTTAGCCTTACGTCGATAGTATCTTTCAGCACGATCTAGATGATCACCCCCATGGATTGGTTGTCGGGCAAAGCCTTCATCTGGTGTAACCCTACCATTCATCACTGGTAGTGTTAAACGGAAATCAAAGTTATGCCATACAACAACTATGGGTGGTTGAGCATCGCCTTGGGCTTGGGGCGAAATCAGTGCATCAGCAAGATGGTTGAGGGTTGCATGCAGCCCTTGCATGGTCAATTGACTCTCCTGGTGGAAAGCTTCCATACTTTTCGAAAGATAATGAATCCCTATATTACTATCTATATAATTTTGATTCATACCTTTGTTGTTTGCCATCGGCCCGAGGAGAGTCTTCGCTCTGATACCAATTGACGCAGGGATGAACGTGATGTGGTCAATTACCGTCTTCCTCAAGGATAAATACTTCGAATCCACGAAGCTTTTCTGGACTCCTCACAAAAACTTCTCAAATCCACGAGGAAAAGAAAGAAAATAGAAATGTTATTCGTGAAAATTCGTTAATTGATTGATGATTGAAATAAACGAGTTTACAACCCTTTAAATATGGATACCAAGCCTTGGAAGAAGTTACAAAATTAAATTACAACTAAAACTTAGACCCGGGTAGGACCCGACTCGATTCGACTAATCTGACTCGTCCGACTCAACCCGAATCGAATGCTAGGGTCAGGTTCGGATTGAGTAGACCCACCCTGATCTGAATCCCGACTGAGTCGAGTTCGTGTTACGTAGTAATCCGATTTGACCCGATCTGAAATCCGATCCGGTCGGATCCGATTCGATCCGAAACCCGACTCGAACCGGAATCGGGTACTATATATATATAAAACAAAAAAATACCCATTCCCCTCTCTACCCTAACCCTAGCAGCCGGCTATCGCACCCAACCCAATCTCGACGTCCCCTCCTCCTCTCTCTCTCCTCCACTTGTCTGGCTTCAAGCTCCTCCTCCTCCTCTTTCTCTCTCCTCCACTCGTCCGCACAGCAGCACCCGTTCGACTTCGAACTCCTCCTCCTCCTCTTCTCTCTCTCTCTCCTCCACTCGTCCGCACAACAGCACCAGTCCAGCCACCCGACTCATTCTCGAGCTCGAATTTTCAGGTATTTATTTATTTATTATTATCCTTAATTTCTTCTTCTTCTTTTTTTTTTTCCAGTTTTTTGAATTTTTTCATATTTTTTGATTTTTTTTTAAAAAATTAAAACAAGAAAAGACCCGATCCGAATTGTACCCAACTCGATCCGACTTAGTTTCTCTGACCGAGTCGGACTCGGTTTGGATCGAGTCAGGCCTGTTGGACTCGGTCCCAAGTCGGATCGAGTTCGGGTCAGGGTGTTTGCAAAACTGGATTGAGTCGAGTTGGACTCAGTTTGAATTGACTCGATGCCCACCTCTACTAAAACTACCTAAAATTCGTAACTTACTATAAACAGTAAATTTACTTTTTACAGTGTCCTATGTGGCTTAACCACGTTATTCTCCTAATTATTCTAAAGTGTTGGACACAACTCCTAAAGCCCAACGGATGAAGAGTTACAATCAAACCAAAATTACTAAAAATAGTAAAAACGGAAATAAACATAGAATTCAACAGTCGATCTGATGGAGTCTTGCAAATTCGGCATGGGCAACCTAGCGTAACCAGGTTGGTTGGCTAAAGTAGCTCATCCTACCCCAAAATCATATAAGGCACGTCGAGTAACTCATTCTGATTTGTGAGATATGTCTGTTTTAATGTTTTGACAGTCTTGATGACTTTTGCCTCTGATCGGGTCTTCTCTAATCCATCTTGGACATGAAAGTGTCCGCGACCTGCTCTACATCACTTTGTGCCATGGTTTTTTCCGCAATAGTTTTTCACGTAAAATGATGTGTGCTTTCTGATTACGTAGTTTATGTTTGCGAGATCCAATTCAAAATTTGCTTCCAAGGATTCCCTATGCATTTGAGATAGATCGATAGGAAAGAGTATTCTTGGTTTGGAAGATCTGCATCGAGGAGTTCAAGTTCATCACACGTTTTTTGGTCAGATAAATTCTAGCCATGAATGTGAATTTTTCGGTTTAAAAAAAAATGGGATTATCATACAGGAATCCATTAGGTTTAATCACGAACATGATCTTTTTTAAAATTCTAATTCCACCACGTTTCAAAAATAATCCAAAACCACCTATTAGTGGTTGCAACAAGTGGGCCCATATTAAAAAATCTAAGAAAAAAAAGGAAAACCTTTCATGTCCATGAGTATTACGCAAGTCATGTGGGACCCACCCACATTGGGTCCAAAATGAGGGGCCACTGTGGCCATATCCAACACCTAGCCATGAATTAGAGGATCTTAACCTTCCAAATGGAAGTACTCAAACCATTTCCTAATTGCGCATATACAATCATAAAAATCGACCAACTGATGGCTGGACCACCCAACTAGTGTGACATTTTATTATAACCCCCATGGTAAGGCCCAACATAATAAAGGTTTGGATCTCATCCATGTTGGCCTAATCAAAGAAGCCCACTTCCAACCCTACCCATGTTCCAGCATCGATTATATATCTTTCTCTATCCTTAAGAGGGGGTAAAGGGTCATGTATTTCTGTAGCTACAAAGCTAGCCATGTTTGCAGTATATGGTTGTGTGGTCCATATTATCATAGACAAAAGTCCTATTAAGGATGGGATTGTTAATATCATTCCCTTTCCCATAGGAATCACAAGCCAAAAGATCTCAACATGAGAGTACCATTAGCCGAGATACTTTCATCATCTCCTTTCCCTCATTCACCTTAGTAGGGAATCCAAGCTGACCAATCAGAAGTCAGGAAACTTCATCACTAAAACACCCAAAATCTGATAAAATGCCAAGATAGCACAACTTCATAGCCCCCCATCATAAATCCCACCTGGTCCCTCTCTTGGCCACGTGTTCTCCATTTCCACCACCAGCACAAGACCATTTAGATATTAATCACACTCGCACATACCTACCTACTCGCACACTAGAACCTACCACGAGTGCAAATAAAGTGCATGTGTATGAAATCTGATCCGCTCATTAGGTTGCTGCACACAAGTAATGATAGAAATATACAAATCAGAATATAAATCTAATAGATAATTCGGAAATTTAAAGAAAACTGATCAATGGTCCATGATAACTCTCTTAAAAATAGTGATATTTGATTATCGAATCGGGGTTCTTTTTTACATAACTTATAAAAACAACAAGGACTACCTGATAAGCGGTTCTGATCCTTGACATGTGCCTTCTCTTCACACATGTGGCGCAAGTAAAGATGAGCGAGTAGTATATCGTTGTCCAGAAAAACCGATGGCCTAAAATCCTCTGTCCTCTCCCTCCACACAATAGTGACACAGTGTCAACAGGACAATCCCACTCCTTCAAAATCCCCCAGCAGAGAAGAGAAGGAAAGAAGGAAGAGGGGAGAGAAAAAAAAAAACAAAACCAAAGAGAAAAACCAGTCTTGCTTCTCTCTTAGGAATTTCAGCAGTCATATTACAATGGCGTCTTTGATGTCTTCTCCTTTCACCATGCGAGCTGCGAAAACAGAACACTTCTCGTCCCTCACTCAAAAACACTTCTTCCTCCACTCCTCTCTATCCAAGAAGCAAAGACCCACCAGACCCAACTTTAGAGTAAGATGTACAGCAATTGGCAATGGTCTATTCACCCAAACGACGCCCGAGGTCCGTCGTATCCTCCCTGACAAGAACCGCAACCTACCAACAGTCAAGATCGTCTATGTAGTCCTGGAAGCCCAATACCAATCATCCCTCTCAGCTGCGGTCAGGACCCTCAATGCCGAAAACCGCAACGCCTCCTTCGAAGTCGTGGGCTACTTAGTCGAAGAACTCCGTGACGAATCGACTTACCAGACGTTCTGTAAGGACCTTGAGGATGCCAACATTTTCATTGGGTCGTTGATATTCGTCGAGGAGCTTGCGTTGAAGGTGAAGGATGCAGTCGAGAAGGAGCGAGACAGGATGGATGCCGTCCTCGTCTTCCCTTCGATGCCTGAAGTAATGCGGCTGAACAAGCTCGGGTCTTTCAGCATGTCACAGCTTGGGCAGTCGAAGAGCCCATTTTTTCAGCTCTTCAAGAGGAAAAAGCAGTCGGCCGGGTTCGCCGAGAGCATGTTGAAGCTCGTGAGGACGCTGCCGAAGGTTCTTAAGTACTTGCCAAGCGACAAGGCTCAAGATGCGCGGCTATACATCCTCAGCCTTCAATTTTGGCTAGGCGGGTCGCCTGAAAATCTGCAGAATTTCGTGAAAATGATTGCTGGTTCTTATGTCCCAGCACTGAAAGGGATGAAAATCGAGTATTCAGATCCAGTTCTGTTCTTGGATAGTGGAATTTGGCATCCATTGGCGCCTTGTATGTATGAGGATGTGAAGGAATATTTGAATTGGTATGGGACTCGGAGAGATGCTAATGAGAAGCTGAAAGGGCCTAATTCACCTGTAATTGGCCTGGTTTTACAGAGGAGCCACATCGTGACAGGCGACGACAGCCATTACGTGGCTGTGATTATGGAATTGGAAGCGAGAGGGGCGAAGGTGATCCCAATCTTCGCCGGTGGGCTGGATTTCTCGGGGCCCGTCGAGAGGTACTTGGTTGATCCGATTACCCGGAAGCCGTTCATTCATGCAGTGGTGTCACTGACTGGGTTTGCGCTTGTCGGTGGGCCGGCGAGGCAGGATCATCCAAGGGCCATTGAGGCATTGAAGAAGCTTGATGTGCCTTACATTGTAGCATTACCGCTGGTGTTCCAGACGACAGAGGAGTGGCTGATTAGTAGCTTGGGGTTACACCCAATTCAGGTGGCGCTGCAGGTTGCGCTTCCAGAGCTCGACGGTGGGATGGAGCCTATTGTATTCTCTGGTCGGGATGGACGAACAGGCAAGTAAAGCTGATCTGATTTGCTTCCTCTGTTTTCCTCTGTTTATTAGATTGCTCTGTTTGGTCCTTCTTTCTACATGGTTTCTTTTGATGGATAATCTGATATAGATTTATGGTTTTGCTAGGGTTGTTTTGTTTATGGAATTATTGGTATTTGGTTTCTTGAAATTGCTTTGGTAGTTCTGTTCATCTATTCTTAAAATGCTCTGTTTTCCTCTATTTCTTAGATTGCTCTGTTTTCGCTTGTTTTTATGCCTCCATTCTACATGGTTTGTTTTGAATTTTTAAATGGATAGACTGAATTGATTTTTGGGTTATTGCCGGGAGTGCTTTGTCTATGGAATTATGGGTGTTTAGTTTCTAGAAATTTCTTGGGTAGTTTTGTTTATCTGTTCTCAAAATGCTCTGTTTTCCTCTGGTTTTTAATCCATCTGTTTGGTTTTGATGATTTGTTTCATGATTTGAAATGGGTTTGAAAGGGAATGGAGCTGGCTTGGATGCTTCTATTTTTGTCTGGTGTTTGATCTTTTTGCAAAGGCAGAGAGTCTAAAATAGGTGGATGGTCTTTTCTGTACGAATTGCAGGGAAATCACATGCACTGCATAAGAGAGTGGAGCAGCTGTGCACCAGAGCAATCAGATGGGCGGAGTTAAAGAGGAAGTCTAAGGTATGTTTTTTTGTCCGCTTTTGCCACTCGTTTTTATACTACTGGTTTTGCTACTGCGGTTTCAATTCAAGCATTTTATCAATATTTTATCAATGAGAAAAGCTTTTATACTCTGGTAGATTGTGGTGATGATACGCAGGCACTATGAAATTTTATGTCCACGCCTATGTAATTCATGTTAAACTGACCATATGGTGGGGTTTGCTTTAGATAGTTTGTAAACAAAAATGTATATTGAAATGATTCGTTAACACCATTAGTTGATATCTAACAGATAGTTAATATGAAAATAATAAACAGTTTGGATTTGATTAAAAAAAATAAAAAATCATAAATCAAAGATAAAAACCTTCCAAGTAATGTAATTTTAATTATGATCATGTCCACTGTGCAATTGATTCACCGGCCCATCATTTTGGTAGAAACCAAAATCAGGCTCCTAAACTTAGGTGGGCCACAATGCAGAGAACAATATAAAATCATGCCTGAGACTTATAAAGTTATATGTGGTCCATCTGGCTTTTAGAATAGCATGATTTTTGTTGGGTCCCTTCATTCTAGCGGGGGCAAGTTGGATGAATGGATTAGATTGCATATACATAACATTGTAGGTAGCACAAACAGTGGAAAAGGTTTCATTGGTTGCGCATTTGCTCCCAACTGATCCTCAGGCTGCAAATGGACTGGGTTGGGCAGGTCCAAGTCTCATTTTAGTTAATCATAATTATGAATTAGAGATCCTGATGGTTGTTTATCCATTCAGATGATCCTTATCAAAAAAGAAATATAATATCTAATATAGAGTTACAATTAATTAAAATGAGATAAACTCATTTTTAGGTGTCCACGGAACAAGTCCTCTAATGATTTAAAATTTTCAGGCTCCCAAGCATGCTAGGTACTAGTAGGGCGTGACTAGAGACTTGGCAGAAAATTTAGGCCCAAGCCTGTTTGATGGATTTAAACCCTAGTTTGGTCCATGGGCCCTAAGAGGGTTGGAAGCTAGCCTAGCCCACTAGTCACTCAACCGATTACATTATTATAACTTTGGCACCGAAAAGTAGGAGAGAGAAAAAGGAAGGATAGTTAGACAACATGCGGAGAGATCAAAGCTCAATAGATATATGGAGTGAATATTACACCGTTATTCTATTAGGCCTCATAAAACTTTTATTTCACAACCTCTTAATGTCATGTCTTCTGCCCGCCCGACAACACACAAGGAAGAAACCTTAAGATAAAGTACAGACTTATTTGGAAGTGTGTATCTGATATAAATTAGATTTATGTGAATTTGAATTGATGTGAATAAGAGTCGCATGTTATATAGGCGTATTTACAAAGACAACGCACTAACTTGAGTGATTCACACTAATTACGACCAAATACAGGCTCTCTACCTTAATTGCTCAAATGAATTAAAATGACAAAAATACCCCTATTTGAAGGGCAACTAACCTATTTTCCTTTTAAAATGGCCCCTCCCAGTGACTAATTAAAGGATAAAATTGGCTAAATGCTCCTAGTATGGTAGGACCAATTTGCTATGGTCTTGATCAGTAATCCATGGGCCCCACCTGTGCAAACTACAGGACTAAGGATGCATGATATGCAGGTACTTGGGCCAAGGATCACACAATCACCATCGCTTTCAAATTACAATAAACAAAACTAAGAATGCGCACTTTTGGCGCTAATGGGAGCTGCGTCAGACTGAGAAAAACTCCCTGTCAGGAGTTTTTATACTCTGGCAGAGGTTGATGCTCCATACGCGGGCACAAAGATACTGTTTATGTGGTGAGCATACGTGTCAAATTGAACTGTCAAAATAGTGGGGTCCACTGTAGATGGGGCATAAAGCACAAATGCTAATGATCACACGATCCTGATGTCTAATTTACAGTTGCTTGTTGATATGGACTGTTGATTATTTTCCATCTTAACTGTCCAATAGCTTCCTCTAATCAGACAGTTACAATCATGTATTTTTAGTGGGCCTTTGGCTTATGGCCCACCTATAGTGGACCCTACGTTTTGTACGGTTTTATTTGATGTAAATGTACACGTGTGTACAATATCTATTTGCATGTGTATAGGGCATCAGACTGCCACATCATGAATCTTTTTGGTGGGATTATGCGTCACAAAAGGGCATTATTTAGACTTTAATAAGGTTTTCTACTATACATTGTGTTTGCCATTTTCTGCATCATTCCATCAGTCAATTTCGGTCTACAAGGGACAATGGCAATAGCCAAGGCTCGCCCACTTAGGCCCATAGCCTGGCCAGTTAAGAATTGTTATATAGAATGATTTTAACATTTCAATACTTCCTCGTATGTGTGGGGTGAGGATTATAACCTTCCGTTCTGATACCATGTCAAATAACGACTTTCTTTAAAAGCTTGAGTTGTCTGGGCATATTGGTGTATCAATGTATACAGAAGAACTAAATGTATACCAATTGAATTGAGTCGAACTCAGCTAGATCCTCCAACCTGACTGGGCAGCTTGGCTCAAATTGTTCAGGCTAACTCGGCAAGTTGGAGCCGAGCTCAAGCTTAATCTTTCAAGCTGAGTTCAAGTTTATATTTTGGGTCCTTACTCTTACTCGGGTGGTAGACTCTCAGGAGTTTCAACACCGGGTCAAGGGTTCGAGTACCCATAGGTGATGAAATTCCACTAAAGCGTGAGTGTGTGGGGGTGCGTGTGCATGCGTTAAAAAAGTTTATATTTTATAGTTTTTAGTATATATAAAATATAATATACATTATAATATAAATAATATATAATATATATTATCTATAATTTATTTAAATATATAAATATATACAAAATATGTATACTAAGTGAGCCCGAATCGATTGGAACCGAGTCAAGTTCTGAGCCGAGTTGAGTCGAGTTCAGCCTAGCTCGGACTTGGCTCAAAATTTTTTCGAGTTCAAAAAATCAGCTGGACTCGGCTTGAATCTAGTTTCGAGTCAAGTCAAGTGAGTTAACTGAGCTAATTCAGTTCGTGTACAACTCTTAGAAGGGCTTTAAAACTCCTCCAGCGTCTAGCTATTGTGGTCAGGTGGGTCTGATCCATACCATTCCTTATTGAGAAATGCCAAAGTACAGTCACCTCATATGTGGAAAAGAGGAGCACATGAAAGATCGTAGCCGTTCATCAGTTGGTCACGATTGTCTAGGTATCATCTCATAAAAATCAGGCCAAACTGAGTATTCGATAATCAGATTGGCCTGTTATTTTGAACATGGCTTCTAACCAGTGAAGAGATATTGATGAGCAGCTCCAATCTCGCACAGGCATTCCTCATTTCAAGTGTGGGGTTCAATTACCTATTTCAAGTCTTCCCTTTGATGCAGTAAAACACAAGGTCTGCAAATTGGTTTTGGTGGACCAGGTGGTCAGATCGACCCTGTATCGGCCCTATGGGCCATGTACTGCCGGTTTCGGACGATATGTCAAACTATAATAAAACAATGCTTGCTTCATCAATGCTAGTGATTTACTTGCTCGAGTATTAGTATTCCATGAAGTGGAGCTGTCCAACATCTAGTGTTCTAGACCATTCATTGAGTGGGCCCTACAGGTCTAAAAAGGTGCCCTATCAGACAATCGTACTGATCTATTTGGTTGCCTTGGGAAAAGGTCCCACTGATCAGATGGCTCAGATTGTTTAACCCATTGCCATTTCACTATCGGCCCACCAGATGAACGGTCTGGATCACTAAAAGATGGTCCCAGAAACTTAATTGATGCTGAACAAACTCAACATTCCTGTAAGCTTGTTTACTGAGACTGTTTTCCAAATGAATGCAGGAAGAGAAGAAGGTAGCAATCACAGTATTCAGCTTCCCACCAGATAAAGGAAACGTCGGGACAGCTGCCTATCTCAATGTCTTCGCCTCCATCTTCTCCGTCGTGAAGGAACTCCAACGAGATGGATACAATGTCGACGGCCTCCCGGAAACATCCGAGGCATTGATTGAAGATGTAATCCATGACAAGGAGGCCAAATTCAGCAGCCCCAACCTCAACATTGCCTACAAGATGAATGTCCGTGAATACCAGAAACTCACGCCCTATGCCACAGCTCTCGAAGAGAGCTGGGGAAAGCCGCCGGGCAATCTGAATTCGGATGGCGAGAACCTACTCGTCTATGGCAAGCAGTATGGCAATGTATTCATCGGAGTTCAACCGACATTTGGATATGAAGGCGACCCGATGCGTCTTCTCTTCTCGAAGTCGGCGAGCCCCCACCACGGCTTTGCGGCCTACTACTCATTCGTAGAGAAGATCTTCAAGGCCGACGCCGTGCTGCATTTTGGGACTCATGGCTCATTGGAATTCATGCCAGGGAAGCAAGTAGGCATGAGTGATGTTTGCTACCCAGATAGCTTGATTGGAAACATCCCAAACATCTACTACTATGCAGCTAACAACCCGTCGGAGGCGACGATCGCCAAGCGTCGGAGCTATGCCAACACAATCAGCTATCTGACCCCGCCGGCAGAGAATGCTGGCCTCTACAAAGGCCTAAAGCAACTAGCTGAGCTGATCTCCTCCTACCAATCACTCAAGGACACCGGCCGTGGGCCGCAGATCGTGAGCTCAATCATCAGCACTGCAAAGCAATGCAATCTTGATAAAGATGTCAGCCTACCTGAAGAAGGAGTTGAGCTGACGGGCGCAGAGCGGGATCTCGTCGTCGGGAAGGTCTACTCCAAGATCATGGAGATCGAGTCCCGTCTATTGCCATGTGGGCTACATGTGATAGGTGAGCCACCGTCCGCAATGGAGGCAGTCGCGACATTGGTGAACATCGCCGCTCTCGATCGCCCGGAAGACGGTATATACTCATTGCCGGGGATCTTGGCCGAGACGGTAGGCCGGGAAATTGAAAATATCTACAGAGGGAACGATAATGGCGTACTGCAAGATGTGGAGCTGCTCCGGCAGATAACTGAAGCGTCGCGCGGTGCAGTCTCGGCCTTTGTCGACCGGACTACTAACAAGAAGGGTCAGGTGGTTGATGTAGCTCAGAAGCTGGGGTCCATACTCGGGTTCGGTGTCAATGAGCCATGGGTGCAGTATATATCCAACACTCGATTCTATAGAGCTGATCGTGAAAAGCTTCGCACCTTGTTTGAATTCTTGGGAGAGTGTTTGAAATTGGTGGTGGCTGATAACGAGCTTGGGAGCTTGAAACAAGCTCTTGAGGGTAGTTATGTGTTGCCAGGGCCTGGTGGGGATCCGATCAGGAATCCTAAGGTGTTGCCGACTGGAAAGAATATTCATGCACTTGACCCACAGGCGATCCCGACCGTTGCTGCAATGCAGAGTGCTAAGGTGGTGGTGGATCGGTTGCTTGAACGACAGAAGGCTGATAATGGTGGAGAGTATCCAGAGACGGTTGCGCTTGTTTTATGGGGTACTGATAATATCAAGACTTATGGAGAGTCGTTGGCTCAGGTGATGTGGATGATTGGTGTGCTGCCTGTCGCTGACACGTTCGGTCGTGTTAATCGTGTGGAGGCTGTCAGCCTTGAGGAGCTTGGACGGCCTAGGATCGACGTTGTTGTGAACTGCTCTGGTGTTTTCAGGGACCTCTTCATTAACCAGGTACGTTTGTTTGAACTATATGGTTAGATCATGAATGGAAAATATTAGCATAGTTACAAAAATCATTAACTCGGCTGAGTGAGGTTTTGGGATTGGTAGCTGGGAAACTTAGTACATTGGCATGGCTCATTTGCCAATGAAGCAGCTGAGGCCCCCCAAATCAAGTTCACTTAGATGGGCCTTATTTTATCATTCCTCAGTTCATTCTGAATACGGATGAAGTTTACATCAGTTACCGGTGGTGGTAGCTATAGCTGGGCACGGGATGACTCGACTCACCTGACTCGACTCGATCCGAACCAAATGGGTGAGTCAGTCCAAATCAAGTAGGCTTCGCCCAATCGGAACTCGAACTGAATTGAGTCCGAGTTACCCAGTAACTTGACCCAATTCGACCCGAAACTTGATCTGGTCAGACTGGACTCGACTCGACTCGAATTTAAGTATATATATATATAATAAAAAACTACAATTTTTAAGTATCTCTAATTCTACCCGCTGCACCCGACCCTGACCCGATCCCAAACTCTCTCTCTCCCCCTGTCTCATCCTCTACAGCCACCCACCACCATCAACACCCTCCCCTCTCTCTCTCTCTCTCTCTCTCTCTCTCTCTCTCTCTCCCTCCCTCCTCTTCCAAGCGGGGCAGCTGGATCAAGTCAGGTCAGCCCTAACTCGGTCTGACTCGACTCGATGCCCAGCTCTACAGTGGTAGCAATGGGTCAGCTGGGCCCACGGGTCAACTGTCCTGACCCCACTTCTGAGGTTGGATTGAGCCTAGGTGGATATTGGGTTGGGCTCTGGTTAGAAAATAAGGCCAGTTTAAGTAAATGGGTTAGGCTCAGGTTGAACTCTGGCCCAACTGAATACCCGATCTAGCCGTTTATCATATCAATGGGCTGCGCCGGATGAGTCGATGACCTTACCTGCTCCACCCTGAAACCCTAAACATAATAATGTATGTATGTATCCAATCCCCAAAATCACATTAGTGTCCTTGAAACAGATTGTCAGTAGTCCATGTTAAACAGGGGTAACTGAATGGTTAGGATTCTTCCATCGGGCTGCTTTTTTATACAGTCGCACATCCACAATCAAAGGTGACAGTATATCAATCAGAACGTTAGGATTGGTGTGATTTTTGAACCATGAGGCATCCACCATATGACTTACAAAATGGACGGTCCCGATCCACTGATTTTTCACCCACACTTCAGTTCTTGGATTATTTCCTGCATTCCCTTGACATTTCTATCCAAACACCTACAGATGAATCTCCTCGACCGGGCGGTGAAGATGGTGGCCGAGCTCGACGAGCCCGAGGACCAAAACTATGTGAAGAAGCATGCTCTCCAGCAGGCCGAATCCTTGGGTGTGACTGTCCGTGAGGCCGCCACCCGTATCTTCTCCAATGCCTCAGGTTCCTACTCCTCCAATGTCAACCTCGCCGTCGAGAACTCCTCCTGGAACGACGAGAAGCAGCTCCAAGACATGTACCTCAGCCGCAAATCCTTCGCCTTTGATTCAGACGCTCCTGGCGCGGGCATGACCGAAAAACGCAAGGTGTTCGAGCTCGCACTCAGCACTGCTGACGCTACATTCCAAAACCTCGATTCCTCTGAAATCTCCCTCACTGACGTTAGTCACTACTTCGACTCGGACCCCACCAACCTAGTTCAAACACTTAGGAAAGATGGCAAGAAGCCGAGCGCCTACGTAGCTGACACAACCACAGCCAACGCCCAGGTACGTACATTGTCCGAAACGGTCCGGCTCGACGCGCGGACCAAGTTGCTCAACCCCAAGTGGTATGAAGGGATGATATCGAGCGGCTATGAGGGTGTTCGTGAGATCGAGAAGCGGCTCACGAACACCGTCGGATGGAGCGCGACATCAGGTCAAGTGGACAATTGGGTGTATGAAGAGGCCAACACCACATTCATCCAAGATGAGGAGATGCTTAAGAAGCTGATGAGTACTAATCCTAACTCGTTTAGGAAGCTTGTGCAGACATTCCTAGAAGCTAATGGACGTGGCTATTGGGAGACTTCAGAGGATAACTTGGAAAAGCTGAGGCAGTTGTATTCGGAGGTGGAAGATAAGATTGAAGGGATTGAAAGGTAGAGATTTGAAGTGTTCAAAGGAGACTTTTAATCTTTGTTTCATTGATTGCAGAATTTTGGGTCTTTGTTGTTACTCTCTTGGGGAGAATTGTAAGTGACTTTGGGAGTGAATGTATGTAGAACATGGAAGTCTTTCAACCCTGATTGTAATGTGATTCTTTTCTGTGGTCAGTTTGATGTATAGATTGCAATCTGGTGGGTCTAGCTTGTTTTGGGTTGAGCTTTGAGTGGCCTGATTTTATTCAGGTGTGAAAAGCATGACCCATCTGTTTTAGGAGTTGGTTTTTCTGTGATTCTTTCCATGGTTACTGTGATGTAGGGGTTGCAATTTGCCAGGTCCAGCTGTGGTCGGGTTGAACTTTGGACGGCCCATTTTTAATCAGGTCCAGCCCAGTGGGAAGCCCATCCTATAAATTCATAAGTGGGCCTATTCCTGGGCTTGGCCAGGACATCAAAAAAAAAGTTTAGATCTAGGACCCGACCTAATGATTATTTAGGCCTCAAGATCAGGTCCAGGCCTGACCCATGGTTCTATATATCCAACCATTGGGTTGCACTTTCACTTGTGTCTAGAGCTGTACATGAGCCAAACTGAGTCAGGCTTGGCCCAGCTCGGCTCAGCCAGCAGGCTACCTCAGTTTGAACTCGGCTTGGCTCAGCTTGGTCTTCAAGCCTGGCCAGCTTAGCTCGGTTTGGTCTTCAAGCCTGGCCAGCTTAGCTCGGCTCATTAAGTAGCCCAAGTTCGCTGGAAACGATCTTGAGCTTTATCTTTCAAGTATATATATATATATATATATGGGTTTAGGTACCACGCGCTCGAGCTCGCGATAAGCTCTCGTTAGGTCGAGCTATGTGGGCCCCACCGTGATGCATGTTGACCATCAACACCGTGCATTTGATGGGTCCCCTTTAAATTATGGTATATCCCAAAAATCAGCTGTATACGGAATTCAGGTGGGCCATACCATCTAAAATCATGTGAAGACATGCCAAAAACATATAAAAGCATTTGGTGGGGCCCACCTGAGTTTTGAATGCTGCTGAAACTTGGTCTGAAGCCTCATCCAAGTGGGACACACATAATGGATGGGCTGGATTTGCAAACCACATCTCGGTGGGCCCAAAAAACGTCCCATGAATGTTTTAATGGTGCACGGCCCCTCTCCACTTCTGTATGTGGTGTGGCCCACACAATTTACGGATTGTCTTGATTTTTGAGACCTAGGCCCACGATGGAATGGTGTATCTGACTGATGGGGTAGATATTCGAAACGCATCACGGTGGGGCCCACACAGCTTGACCACATGGGACATTCCCATAAGCTCGAGTGCATAGTACCTTTTTCACACACACACACACACACCACACACACACACACACACACACACATATATATATATATATATATATATACACAAAATATTTATATTAAGTCAACCTGATTTGAGTCAAATCAATTCCAACAAAGTCAAATTCAAGCCAAGTTTCGAGCTGAGTCAAGTCGAGCTCGGTTTAGCTCAGACTTGGCTTGAAATTTTTCCAAGCTAAAAAAATCAGCTCAACTTGGCTTGAACTCAGTTTCAAGCTGAGTTGAGTTGAGCTATTCTGAGTCGAGTCGAGTGAGTTGCTCTACTTGATTTGAGTGCGTAATATCCTAAATGGACCTGATTGTTTTAAAAAAAAAGGCACAGATGATGTTGGCGTGGAGAGAAAAGGCCAGGTTATGTTTCGATATGGAAAAACTAAAATGTGGATTCCTGAAGAAATGGAAAAATGCAGATTCCATCAGTATTTCTATCTTTTGATTGGGCATGCAATTTTCTATTGAAATAAGGATTCATTTTTTGGTACTATGGTTTGGATCGTTGTAAAGAAGAGAATTACTTGATATAAAAAATCAGTATTATGCAAGACTAACATATAATGTTATAACAGTAGCAGCATATAATTATAATCAGTTGTTGCTTCACATTTTACAATACTTATTCCATCATACACCAGGCAGTTGTTGCTGCACCATGGTCTATTATAGTCGCTACTATGGCACTATTCATGGCTGCTACATTCACACAGTCGATACCTGTGTAAAACAATCAGCCACAATCGTTGTTGCTGCCTCTAATCATCAGTTAGCTACCCATATAACATAAGCAGCAATATTGACTCTTAATCAAGTACTGATGGTTACATCTGCAGGCGTAGTAATTGCATGCTCAACCTATAATTTGGTCGAGCTGCAGTTAGGGCTACCAATGGGTTGGGTTTCGGTCGGGTCCTATAGTACCCGTTCCTGGGCTTATCTGGTTCGGGTCTTGTTGATCCAGATCTAGTTCTTGAATACCCAGATCCGGTTCTAGTCCGGATTGTGCACCCCATTGGATACACATTGGGTTTAAAAAATAAAAAATAAAAAACAAACTAGGTTTCAAGTTAGGTTTTAGAAAATAAGAGCATTTACATGGTTGGGCCCTCTAACGGATGGATTAGATCGCGCATACATGAGCCAGTTCAACACCTGTATGGTGTGTAAATGGGTTTTCGTACTAAAATCATCAATATAAATATATGAATGCTCACCTAGGCACCTTCTTATGTGAGCACCCATGCACATCTTTACACACGTGTCATGGGCACAAGATCTGAACAGTCCATGTAATGCGGCATCCCTTGAAACTGTATGGGCCCAATTTTCAACCTGATCTAAAATTCTAGTGGGCCATAGCAAAAAGAAATGTAAATCAAGGGAGGAAACTTTTTCCTTTTGCCATGGCCCGCCAGAGTTCTGTATATGGAAAGTGGGGCTTGCAAGGTTTCAAGGGGTGCCGCATCACGTGGACCATTCAGATTCTGTGCCCATGACACATGTGCAAAGGTGTGCATGGCATATATATATATATATATAATATATATATACACAAAATATTTATATTAAGTCAACCTGATTTGAGTCAAATCAATTCCAACAAAGTCAAATTCAAGCCAAGTTTCGAGCTGAGTCAAGTCGAGCTCGGTTTAGCTCAGACTTGGCTTGAAATTTTTCCAAGCTAAAAAAATCAGCTCAACTTGGCTTGAACTCAGTTTCAAGCTGAGTTGAGTTGAGCTATTCTGAGTCGAGTCGAGTGAGTTGCTCTACTTGATTTGAGTGCGTAATATCCTAAATGGACCTGATTGTTTTAAAAAAAAAGGCACAGATGATGTTGGCGTGGAGAGAAAAGGCCAGGTTATGTTTCGATATGGAAAAACTAAAATGTGGATTCCTGAAGAAATGGAAAAATGCAGATTCCATCAGTATTTCTATCTTTTGATTGGGCATGCAATTTTCTATTGAAATAAGGATTCATTTTTTGGTACTATGGTTTGGATCGTTGTAAAGAAGAGAATTACTTGATATAAAAAATCAGTATTATGCAAGACTAACATATAATGTTATAACAGTAGCAGCATATAATTATAATCAGTTGTTGCTTCACATTTTACAATACTTATTCCATCATACACCAGGCAGTTGTTGCTGCACCATGGTCTATTATAGTCGCTACTATGGCACTATTCATGGCTGCTACATTCACACAGTCGATACCTGTGTAAAACAATCAGCCACAATCGTTGTTGCTGCCTCTAATCATCAGTTAGCTACCCATATAACATAAGCAGCAATATTGACTCTTAATCAAGTACTGATGGTTACATCTGCAGGCGTAGTAATTGCATGCTCAACCTATAATTTGGTCGAGCTGCAGTTAGGGCTACCAATGGGTTGGGTTTCGGTCGGGTCCTATAGTACCCGTTCCTGGGCTTATCTGGTTCGGGTCTTGTTGATCCAGATCTAGTTCTTGAATACCCAGATCCGGTTCTAGTCCGGATTGTGCACCCCATTGGATACACATTGGGTTTAAAAAATAAAAAATAAAAAACAAACTAGGTTTCAAGTTAGGTTTTAGAAAATAAGAGCATTTACATGGTTGGGCCCTCTAACGGATGGATTAGATCGCGCATACATGAGCCAGTTCAACACCTGTATGGTGTGTAAATGGGTTTTCGTACTAAAATCATCAATATAAATATATGAATGCTCACCTAGGCACCTTCTTATGTGAGCACCCATGCACATCTTTACACACGTGTCATGGGCACAAGATCTGAACAGTCCATGTAATGCGGCATCCCTTGAAACTGTATGGGCCCAATTTTCAACCTGATCTAAAATTCTAGTGGGCCATAGCAAAAAGAAATGTAAATCAAGGGAGGAAACTTTTTCCTTTTGCCATGGCCCGCCAGAGTTCTGTATATGGAAAGTGGGGCTTGCAAGGTTTCAAGGGGTGCCGCATCACGTGGACCATTCAGATTCTGTGCCCATGACACATGTGCAAAGGTGTGCATGGCATATATATATATATAATATATATATATATATATATATATATATACACACATACCCAACTAGTACCCGACCTAGCTAACCTGACTTTAAGTGGGTCCATGTGATGGACCCAACCTGAATCTGACTAGACCCGATTTTTAACCGGGTCCAAAAGCACATGGACCCAACCTGAATCTGACTAGACCCGATTTTTAACCGGGTCCAAAAGCACATGGAGGTGAGAACCAAATCCTACCCAGATTCTTAATGCATGGATCCAAAAGACCCGGACCTTAGATAACCACAGGTCCAAGTGCTTATTAACAACCCTAACTCCAGTACTAGTTCTAAAATGATCAATACCATTGGTAGCTAGGCAATGACAACAAACGTCGTCTGCTACTTTATTCACATTGACTACTTAATTTTAAATGCCTTCTCATTCAATAGACATGACACTAGCCATAGAACATAAAGAAAAGAAAATAAGTATTTATGGAAGGGAAATTTTTGCTTAGATTAGGACTAGTATTTAAAGGACAAAGAAAGAGTTTTTATACACGTTGGTAGTTAAAAACTAATTAACGAATAATGTTCTACCGTCCAATTAATAATATATAGCTCTAAATATTGATGTTTTACTTGAAATATATGGGTTGTCATTGTCATAGATTATCCTCCAATATGTTAATAGCCAAAGCTGAAGAGTCTTAGAAGGCTGTTTTGAAGTTTGAATGGCTTAGTGGTTACTGGTTAATTTGATCTTTCAACAGTATGCTAAGGACGACACTTGATATAGTCATGTGATATATAAAGATTTCAACGGCCGACCTTCTCATAAAGTAGTTCATCAAGGTATTAAAAGGTTAAAAGTCGACTTCAAGCAGCCAAATCAATTCGCTGGTATTGAAACATGGACACCAGTCCTTGGAAACATCTCCTAAAAGCCTTGGAAGGGTGTTCTCAGTAAAGATAAATGGGCCAGCATATCGGTCGATTACGTAGCCCTATTAGGTTGTACCATTAGAGATCTCAAGTAACTCTATGTAACAGTAACTCTTACTTTAATTGTAATAGGTCATTGTATATGATGTAGTCAATCACACTCCTAACAGACATGGATTAGAAGCAGTCCAAGGAGAAATCAACAAAATTCAACATAGTTCGAACGGTCAACAGATCTGATCGACAGGTCGAAATCCCAATAGAAATTTTAGATTGCTTGTTGGCTGATTTCTACCAGTTTAGACATGTTGACAGATCTGTCAAGAGGTCAAAATACTATTCAATAGGTCGACAAATCGGGTCGACAAGTTGAAATTCATATAATTTTCAATTTTAGTCTCTAGACATTTTTGAGCCATTTTGATAAGTCGACGATAGGTCGACGGATAGCACAGTTTAGCATATTTTCTTTTATTATTATTATTATTTTTATTTTGATTAGGACTCTTTAATTATATTTCAGGGTTTGTTTAGGGTTATTTAAGCATGTTAAACTAGTTTTTCATCAATCAATCAATCAATTAATTTATCTATGAAGCTATCAATCAAATTTCTTAGAAACTTTTATATCTTTCGTGGATTTGAGAATTTTCTCTCGTGGATTCAAGGTGTTTATTGTTAAGAAATACGGTGATTGATCTTATCACGTCCTTCCCTACATCAGTTTGGCATCAGAGTGAGGTTTTTCTTTGGATTAGTGTGGCTTATAACGATGGGTCAGGCACAATTCCATTGACGATGCTTCAAGGAATTATCTAATAACAATGACGACTTTTATAGCTGCACAATGAGAGAATCAACAAGTCATGCAAGGGCCGCAGGCTGCCCTCAACCGCATGATAGAGGTTTTAGAGAAACTTCGTATTCATGATGATGATCCACCTCTGGTAAATGCTAGAATATTTCACAATTATGTTGATCACAAGACGATGCCAATGGTGAATCGCAGAATCATACTAGAGGATGTGCAATCCAGCGATGAGGAAATCGATGACATAATCCTCCAACATCCTAGACGGGGCGGCAATCGGGTAGACTAGATGGATTGAGAATTCAAGATGAAAGTTGATCTCCTAAGCTTTAACAACTAATTTCACAATGATGATTTCCTCGATTGGCTTTCTAAAATTGAGTGATTCTTCGACTATACGGAGATTCTTGAGAAAAAATGGTTAAGCTTGTGGCTTTTAAGTAGAAGGGCGGGGCTTTATCTTAGTTGGAACTGTTGGGATGCCTTGCACAAACCTTAGGATCTAGCCTCCCGAAACAAACCAGAATTATGGATAATAAAGCAATGAAATAAATCAAAGCATCAATCACACACCACACAAGAGATTTTTACGTGGAAAACCCTCAAAGAGGTAAAAAACCACAGGACCTCGTCCAGATCAACAATCCACTATGAAGTAGAACGTTACAATCTTCTTCACTCACGCAGGAGTGGATAAACAATAAGAGAAATAGAGAAAACGGAGAGATCTAACCGATTACGAGGACATAGAAGCCCTGAGATGTAGATTGCACAGTAGAGAACCTCCACGAGCAGAACCTCCCTTTTATAAGCTTCCTCTCTCTCTTTCTCCCTCTCTCTCACCTTTGATAGCCCTAAACCCTTTAGCAAATACCTTGTAAAGCTTTAGGAAACCCTCTTGCTATTTTGTGATACCTAGAAAAACCCTAGGCAATCCCTTTTATAGTTTTGGGAAACTCCTTTCCGCATCCCAGTTGCGAAAGGACTCAAATCCGTAGTTTCGCGCAAAATCGCGGAACAAACTGCGAAACCTTCGACTAGTCGAGACATCCCTTCGACCAGTCGTAGGCCCTCTTCGACCAGTCGAAGGTTCCTTCGACCAGTCGTAGCTACAGTAAAAAACAGCAAAATTACTCGCTGGACTTTGAGTCGAAGTTTCGACTCGAACCTTCGACCGGTCGACCACCAGCCTTCGACCAGTCGAGCAGGGCTCTCGACCAGTCGAAGATGGGTCAAAATAACCCATCAAATCTCCCCCTTTTTGATCCAGGAGGGATCCACCTTCTTCAAGCCAGCCAGGTTTCTACAAACCTCGAACTTGCCCTTGAGTAAAGCCTTGGTCATCATGTCTGACCCATTATCGTCCGTGTGGACTTTCTCAAGCTGTAACACCTTCTGTTTCAAAGTATCCCTGATCTAGTGATACCGAATCTCTATGTGCTTCGACTTGGAATGCTGACTTGGATTCTTGCTCAAGTGTATAGCACTCTGACTATCGCAATAGACCACGTGCTCCTCCTGCTTTAGGCTAAGTTTCTGTAGGAACCTTTTCATCCAAAGCATCTCTTTACATGCTTCTGTGACTGCAATGTATTCGGCATCTGTCGTCGACAATGCTATGACCTTCTGTAGCTTGCTCTGCCAAGAAACCGCTCCCTCTGCAAACGTGAACATGAACCCCGATGTAGACTTCCTGGAGTCTATGTCACCTGCCATATCTGCATCTGTGTAGCCCTCTAACACAGGTTTTCCGTCACCATAGCATAGGCTCAACCTGGATGAGCCTCTTAGATACCGTAGTATCCATTTCACCGCTGCCCAATGCTCTTTGCCAGGATTGGCAAGGTACCGGCTGACAACACCAACCGCATATGCTATGTCTGGGCGTGTACACACCATAGCATACATCAAACTTCCTACTGCTGACGCGTAGGGTATTTTCTGCATCTCTTCCACCTCTTCCTTCGTCTTGGGACATTGCCTGTCGCTCAATCTGAAGTGACCATCCAGTGGAGTACTGACCGGCTTCGCTGCATTCATATTGAACCGCTCTAGGACTTTCTCAATATACTGCTCTTGTGACAGCCAAAGCTTCCTGCTGCTTCTGTCACGGGTTATCTCCATTCCTAGGATCTGTCTAGCCGGGCCCAAGTCTTTCATCGCAAAAGACTTGCCCAACTCCTGTTTCAGCCTGTCAATCTTCTTGATGTCTTTTCCCATGATGAGCATGTCATCAACATATAACAGCAGAACTAAGAAATCACCGTCTGAGAACTTACGCGTGAACACACAGTGGTCCGACTCCGTTCTGTCATACCCACGCTGTAACATGAACGAATCGAACTTCTTGTACCATTGCCGTGGAGCTTGTTTCAGCCCATACAAGCTCTTCCTCAGCCTACACACCATATGCTCCTTGCCCTTGACTTCGAACCCCTCTGGTTGGTGCATGTAGATCTCTTCTTCCAGGTCACCATGGAGAAAGGCAGTTTTAATATCTAACTGCTCTATCTCCAGATCCATGCTAGCCGCCAACCCAAGCAACACCCGTATGGATGTCATCTTCACCACTGGTGAGAATATCTCCTCGAAGTTTATGCCTTTCCTCTGACCAAACCCTTTCACCACAAGTCTGGCCTTGAACCTCGTCTGTGAATTCTTCTGCTCAATCTTCTTCCTGAACACCAACTTGTTGCTCAGAGCTTTCTTGCCCTTAGGCAGTTTCACCATGTCATAGGTGTGGTTCTTATGCAAGGATTCCATCTTCTCTTGCATAGCTTTCAACCACTCCCCCTTATGCTCGTCGGCTAGGGCCTCAGAATAATCTTCTGGCTCTCCCCCATCGGTTAGCATAATATACTCATGCGGCGAGTACCTCTTGGACGGCTGTCTGTCCCTAAATGACCTCCTCACCTGTGGCTCAACAGGTGGATCAAGTGGGGGCTGCTCCCCTGGTCCATTTTCTGAAGGAACTCCCTCGTCCTCTGCACCTTGCTGTACTCCCCCGTCATCAGGCACCACGGGATGAGTAATCGGATCCATGTCCTCTAGCTCACCTGAACTAGGCTGGTTCTTCTCTGACTTACCAATGTCTTCGATACACTGATCTTCAAAGAAAACCACATCTCTGCTCCTGACGAGCTTCTTCTCGGTCAGATCCCATAACCTGTAACCAAATTTTTCATCACCGTACCCTAAGAACACACACTGCCTGATCTTCATATCGAGCTTGGACCTCTCGTCCTTTGGTACGTAAACGGATGCCCTTCATCCAAACACCCTGAGATGACTGTACGATGGATCATGTCCAGTCCACACCTTCTCAGGCACTTCTCCATTCAACGGGACTGATGGAGACCTGTTTATCAAATACACCGCCGTGCGTATTGCTTCTCCCCAGAACGTCTTGGGCAACTTCGCATGGGATAACATGCATCTGATTCTCTCAACAATGGTGCGATTCATTCGCTCAGCTACACCATTATGCTGGGGGTCTTGGGAACCGTCTGTTCATGCCGTATACCCTGGGACTTGCTGTACTTGTGAAAGTCACCAATGTATTCACCACTATTGTCAGTGCGGATGCACTTCAATGATCTACCTGTCTCTCTCTCGACCATAGCATGAAACACTTTAAACATACCAAAGACCTCGTCCTTGGATTTCAAAGCATAAACCCAAACCCTCCTAGATGCATCATCTATAAAAGTGACAAAATACAATGCCCCACCCAAGGTTTTTGTCCTCATAGGACCACAAACATCGGAATAAACCAAATCTAATGCATGCACTTTATTAACATGAGAAGCAGTTTTAACGAATGAAACTCTATGTTGTTTCCCTGATAAACAATCAAGACAGGTTTTAAGAGGCATACCTGTCACGTTTGGAAGGAGCTGCTTCTTTGCTAGTACCTGAAGCCCTTTTTCACTCATGTGGCCTAGACGCCTGTGCCACATGTCAATAGCTGAATCTTCCGCTGCGTTCAACCCACCCTTGCATACACTGACACTTGCCTTGTACAGGTGCAACACTTCTTTCCTCTAGCCACGATCAATGAACCCTTGATGAGCTTCCATCGCCCACCAGCAAATCGGCTTTCATAGCCATCATCATCCAACCTTCCCGTCGACATCAAGTTGAGGCGAAGGTCTGGGATATGCCTCACATCCCTGAGAACCAATGTACAGCCCACATCAGTTTTCACACAAATATCACCAACTCCCACGATCTTTGATACGCCAGAATTTTCCATCTTCACAGTCCCATAGTCACCTGACTTGTAGCTTGTGAAGGAGTACCTGTGTGGAGTCACATGAAAAGAAGCTCCCGAGTCTATCACCCAGTCGGTGCCCTGACTCGTAGTTGTGAGACATACATTGTGATCTGTAGAAAGAATAACTACCATGTCGCCATCTAAAGCGACCGCAGTGGAATCTGATTCATCTTCCTTCCCTTTTCCTTTCTTGTCGTTCTTACGACATTCATGCTTATAGTGGCCCTTCTTGCCACAATTCCAGCATTAAACATCTTTTCTGTTGCTCGACTTGCCTCTTGATTTATCTCGGGCCTTCCCGCCCTTCCTGTTCTTTCCTCTCCCCCGTTCTTGTGTCACAAGGGCCTCTTGCTGAGTAGACCCCTGAGACTTCCTTCTTGTCTCCTCATTGAAGAGACAACTGGTTACCTGTTCCATGGATATCTTTCCGTCTAGCGCGGAGTTACTTAGAGACACCACCAATGTCTCCCAACTGTCAGGCAATGAACTAAGCAATAGTAAAGCCTGCAATTCATCATCCAGGACCATCTTCATAAAGGTGAGTTGGTTCACTATATTACTGACCTCATTCATATGCTCGGCCACAGAACCACCATCCTTGAACTTGAGATTCACAAGTCGCCTTATCAGAAATATCTTATTACCGGCTGTCTTCCTCTCATACAGCCCTTGTAATTTTAGTCATAGGCTTTCGGCTGAGGTTTCCGTAGACACATGATGGAACACAGAATCATCCAACCATTGTCTAATAAACCCCACCGCCTTTCGGTCCATCTTCTTCCAATCATCATCAGTCATATCATTGGATTTTGCTGATATGCCTGAGATTGGAGAATATAGGTCCTTGCAATAAAGCAAGTCCTCCATCTTAGCCTTCCATATGGTCCAGTTAGAACCATTGAGGCTGATCATCCTTGAGCCACCTTCCATAATTCCAAACCGATCCTACCCGTTCAATGAACTTAGCTCTGATACCACTTTGTTAGGATGCCTTGCACAAACCTTAGGATCTAGCCTCCCGAAACAAACCAGAATTATGGATAATAAAGCAATGAAAAAATCAAAGCATCAATCACACACCACACAAGAGATTTTTACGTGGAAAACCCTCAAAGAGGTAAAAAACCACGGGACCTCGTCCAGATCAACAATCCACTATGAAGTAGAACGTTACAATCTTCTTCACTCATGCAGGAGTGGATAAACAATAAGAGAAATAGAGAAAACGGAGAGATCTAACCAATTACGAGGACATAGAAGCGCTGAGATGTAGATTGCACAGTAGAGAACCTCTACGAGCAGAACCTCCCTTCTATAAGCTTCCTCTCTCTCTTTCTCCCTCTCTCTCACCTTTGATAGCCCTAAACCCTTTAGCAAATACCTTGTAAAGCTTTAGGAAACCCTCTTGCTATTTTGTGATACCTAGAAAAACCCTAAGCAACCCCTTTTATAGTTTTGGGAAACTCCTTTCCGCATCCCAGTTGCGAAAGGACTCAAATCCGCAGTTTCGCGCAAAATCGCGGAACAAACTGCGTAACCTTTGACTAGTCGAGACATCCCTTCGACCAGTCGTAGGCCCCCTTCGACCAGTCGAAGGTTCCTTCGACCAGTCGTAGCTACAGTAAAAAACAGCAAAATTACTCGCTGGACTTTGAGTCGAAGTTTCGACTCGAACCTTCGACCGGTCGACCACCAGCCTTCGACCAGTCGAGTAGAGCTCTCGACCAGTCGAAGATGGGTCAAAATAACCCATCAGGAACAACTTTAACTCGCACGGATGAGATAGATGAAAACGACAATCTGCACGTGGCCATGAATGAAGCAGTTATTGCGTGCGCTGTTTCCAGAAATCCGGGAGTATATAAATCAGAGAAACAGCGGAATGCAAACTTAGAGTGCGATAGCCAAAAGAAGCATGTATATTCATGAGAGCCCAAAATTTGACTCGCTCAGCTGGGGGTCTTAGTTACAAAATTCCAAAAGTTCTCAAAATACTAAACTACTGGAAATAAAATATAGAGCTACTGATTAACACCAAAATATGCCGCTGCATCCTGGTGCGACTCGTCCTCATAATACTCATCCTCATGCTCCATGGTGGCATCATTAAGGCCGACACCGACGCCCTCTGCATCCGTCCCTGCATGTTCTTTACGGTTGGATAGTTGATGGATGAGTGGCTAACTCAGTGTGAATTCCCCTCAAGATTAGACATCTCTGCCTCAGCAAATATAGTTAAAAGAAAAACAAGTAGTAATCCAAAACAGGCAATATGCAGTCTTATTAAGTGTATGGATGCATGAATGCACATCGGCCTGGGATGCACATCCAGCCGGACTTGGGCTCGTCGCCCATGCAATCATCGACCTGGGAAGGATCATCCAGTCGGATAAGGGTCAATAGTCGATGGTCTGGGAGCTAGCGAAACGATACCCCAACAACTCTGGGCACGTGCTACAACATCAAGAATTAGCCATCCGCCATCGCCAATATGCTATGAATGCATGATTAGCCAGCTGTTAATAATCCAATTACAATCAGCCAATTTAAGCAACTCAATGGTCACTACGGGGAGCTCAGAGCCCAACGTAGGTCGACAAATCGGGCATAGTGTCTCATTACCACCATCTCCGGCTCATGAGGTCCTCTACCTTGGGATGTTTTAATAGGATACCTTGATCAAAATGACACCAGTTCAAGGTTCTTATTTTCCACACGTTCTGTCTAATTACACCCTAAGTGTGGCTTGCATACAATCATGGAATCTTCCACGTGTAGCATTACGAGATTGTGTACAAAGGCAATCAAAATAACATGTGATATCATATAACTTCGAATAAAAACATGAAAGGAGGCATTAGAATAATGATTAATTTTTGACAATGTATCAACAAGACAGGAAATAGTCATAATTTTTCATGGGTTAGCTAGCATGTGAGCAAGTATCACAATAGTGGTAATATGATGTAAACTATATTTAACTAATTTAGAATGGAAAGCCCAAGGGGAAAGTCATCACCTGTTTGGTAGTGTTCTCGAACTTGGCCCGAGCCTTCTTATGGTTCAGGGTCACTCAAGGAATTTCCTAAAAATTCAGTTTGTATCTGTCAGATTTGGTACAAAAGGGAGTGCATCAACAAGGCCCCCTTTAGGCTCGTGTTAGGCCCACCATGTATATGTTCGGGTGTAACGCCCTGAAAATCGGGGGTCGAGCATAAACTCAACTCCCGAGTTCCAGAACATCACATATGCAACAAAATGAATGATGATTGGATGTTAATTGAATTTGTGCATTGAACATGAGTGAGATTAAGCCAAAACAGGATATCATACTCCAGAGACAGTTAAGTTTGCAAGCGGAAGACTGTGATAGATAGATAAAATATATAATTTATGATGCGTCTCCAGAGTGTGATAACATTACCAGGTTAAATAAATACAAGTGCGGTTCTAAAATGTACCAAATGTGAGGAAGTGTAGTGCCTCCTATCCCCTGTGCCATAGCCCCGTCAATACCTTATCAGGTCTTCATTGACCTGCCAGAGAGATACAGATAGGAGAACTCCTCCTATCATCACAGAAGTAGTCCGGCTCTGCTTCACAAGCATCGCCATCACCTGAAATTCAACAAATCTGGTGGGTGTTCGGAACACCGTCCCGTAACGTGGGAGTGAGTGATCAACTCAGTGGAACAGTAAAGCATAAGTTAACATGTTATCAAATCAATCAAGCAGTAATGATAAAGCAGTACAAATCAAGCATTTCTAACTACTCTTATTAAATGCAAGAATGAAATGACATGATGCTGTATGCCCTTGCCAAACCACCCTCAAGCGACATCATCTTACGTTCGCGAATGCTTACTCCCTCAGTGCGCCACATCTACAAAGCACATGCGGTGCGATGATGCTCATGATTACCAAGTTTTTATTAGTCCATTTCAAACAGCAGTATTGGGAAACTAAGGTACCTCCCTTGTATCATTCCAAACATGATCCATTCTAGGGTCGTCAATCCTAGTTATTCTCATACGATGTTATGGTTTGAGAAGCGTAGTGAAGGCATCGCAAAGGGCTCTCATCACCCGTCAGCGCGGATACAGATCTCACCGTATGCGGCTCAATTGCTGGCCGTCAGCTCGAGTACAGGTCTCACACCGTACTCGGCTCAATCACTAGCCGTCAGCTCAAGTACAGGTCTCACCGTACTCGGCTCAACTCACACTCTAGTTGCTGTGAAAGACTCGTGGCCAATCACAGACCCTTGGAGTGTACTCGATGATACTACGGAGGACTCGTCGCCCGTCAGCACGAGCACAGATCTCACCGTACTCGGCTCTCGCCGAGGTATCGACAGCTCGAATACAGTGTCCCATACCACCATATTCGGCTCACGAGTTGATTGCGCAATGGTCACTACGGGGAGGCACATGGCCCCAGCGTAGGCCGACAGCTCGACCACGGTGTCCCATACCACCATGCCCGGCTCATGCGACTTAGCGGATCTAGGTACCATGGTTAACGGGGATCGCCACTGGTAAGTTTGGTACCCTAGGTTCAAGCAGTAGCGACCAAACAGGGTGAACATGCATAAGGCAGATCGGGTTACTTGATGAGCTCGACTAGCACGATCGCCCGTTGAGCTGCACGACATGAAGTGCATAAACAACTTCGTGTGGCCTAGCCACTGCCGACAGGCAACGCACGACTCGAGTTCGTCGAACACATCCCACGTGGCAAATGAATCTCAGCCACGAGTTCAATCTCGTTACCGATTGCCTGGACTATAATCATAGCCCCAAACACAATCAATTACAGAGATATAAAGCAGTAATAGATCAGGATTCAAATCATACAATCAGTCGGGTATTATCCGTTTAGGGCTGCCAGGGCTGTTGCACGCACTCGTTGCTCCGCTCCCCCATCACCATGACGGATCATACAACATAAATATAAATTCAAACATATGCATTACATAGTTAAAATCATAAAACAGTTGAGCATGTTATGGAGCACAACACAAGCATGAGTTTGTACATGTTCAAATCCTAATCACACAACTATTAAAGGAGATCATACACATAGTGAAAAGAGGTTGAGAATCATATCTCAACACCCTTATATATTACAATTTGCCAACTACTACACATTCAGACATTTCAAGAAACACTTAAACAAACATACATCACATACATGACATATGTCGATCACATAGGCATTAGGCCAAATCCTTTCGCTAGGGAGTTGCCCCAATCATAACACGCGTACACCCACGACGGATAGTCATGGCAAGTAGGAATCCAAGTTCCATATCCATTCAGTCATTTCCACAAACACTTGGGCCACACATTTTAGCATATATAGGGTATAATGGCCGTGGCGTGATTTAGGGCAAATCCTTTCGTCCAAGGGATATCGCCATTACAACAATCATATATCCATGGCAATTAGTCATGGCGAGCACGAATGAGAATTCTATACTCATTCAGCCATTTCCACAAACACTTGGAATACACTATTCCAACATACATAGTTTATGTTAGCAAACATGTGTTAGGGCGAACTCTTTCGCCAAGCGGTTATTTTATCCGCGTATACCGTATTCATACAACAATTAATCATGACAATTACATTTCCAAAATCCGCACGTATGCGGAATTTCTAGAATGCGCAATTTCTACATACATGACATTTACACATGAACATGTATTTTTGCGATCCCTTTCGCCAAACTAGCATTTTATCCACACATGATATAATCAAACATTAAATAAACATGTCAAACATTTTCCCAAGAAAAATACGTATACGGTATTTCTACGTATATCTAGAGTATGTGAAAATCCATATTCTTTATCGCTAATCGAAACAGGAAACGGAAAGCACTTTGTACATGTGCATTTGCATGCAGATCATGAATCTATCATTATCTGACATTGAAAGCGTTGAAAAACGTAACTTATACGCTTAAAGTCCTCACCCTTTGTCGTAGAATCGTAACGGAGTTGATAGGTTCGCTAAGCTTCCGTATACGGGAGTTTGGCAACCTAGAGAACGAAATAGGTTAGCTATTTCACAACATACAACCACCCAAGCCCCAAATCAGATTAGGGTTAGGGTTTATTACCTAGAAATGACGCCGGAATCGCCGGAAAAGCATCAAGAAGGATGCGGTGGAGCATGGATAGCAGCAGGGAAGGACGGCAGGGAGATTCTCCCACTTCTCCCTCACTTTCTCTCTCTTTTCCCTCTCTCAAATCCAAATTCGTATGGCTGGAATGGGAGAGGGTTTAAGGTCCTTTTATAGCCTAAAACTTCACCGAAATAGACTCCTGTTCAAGGGTTACTGCTAATATAGGATATTCGCCACTTTTCCAGCTCAAAAGAGGTGTTCTGGTGGCCCTCTTTGAGCCAAACGTCAGACTTAAGCTCACCACACATGGATCTATGAGGGATCACGTTTTCGACTCGATCGGATTCCCAGATCGCACGTGGCGGACCACTTTCAGTTCAACGGTCAGTGGGCCACGATCCGAAATTCCAAGTACATGTAAATGTTCCTGAAATTTTTCCTGATCCGAGGGTGTAATTGGGTCTGATTCTGACGGTCAGGTTGCTTAATACTGATGCGCAAGCGAAAGGTGCCAGATCACTATTCCAGTATTTTCTTTTCAAAGGAATAGTGTTTTTCACACACCCTCGCTCCGGATCGAAATAAATGACCGTGGGACATCGGTCGGAGCTGATTTTTGAGATGATTGTCAAGCCCAGTGGGGCGGTCCTAGTTCCTTAGATTCGTGTTAATCGGACTCCCGATGTGCGATCTAGACCTCATACGAAGTTTCGTTTCAGTCCCGAGAGCAGACGGGTAATGAGTTTGGCTCTAGACTTTAGGGTAACCTAGAGTCACATGTTTTACAAGTTTTGTGTCTTGCAGATCGTATTTAAAGCGATCCCAACGGATTTCATGGCTAATCGAGTTTGCACTTAGTTAACTTTGTTAAATTTCTAAAGGATTTAATCCTAATTGTTTTCTGGTAGAGATGGTACTTAGGCCTTTGCAGTTTGTATATAAAGTGATCCAAGTTTTACTACTTAGCTAGTTTAAGTTAGTGTCTAGGGCGAAAGTGCTTTGAAAAATTGAAAGCACAAGTTAGGAAAGGGGTGGGATTTGTGAAGGAAATGGGTTCAGAAGCGATTTTAGACTGTGGGGTTCAGTTCTGACGAAATAATAAGGTATTAAGAGCAACCCATCGCCTAAGGACATCTAATCCCAAATTGGCAAAAATCCGAGATGTTACATCGGGACTCAAGTTTATCTTACCGGGGGGGTTGAACTGGTCCTCCGGTATGGATCAACATTGCGGATGGAGAACCCCAGCCACCCAAATCATTGAACATAGCCCAAGTACCATTGTCTGTATTTTCCTCTTGTAAGACCATTTGCAGGTAAATGTCAACTGGTTAGAATGGAATACGTCCGTCAGTAGAGCCCCTCCCAAGTGGTGTGGCCATCATAAAACATATACATATTGTACGTACAGACACATGCGCTTGTGGGACTTCATATAGCATTTTCATTACATGCACTTGATGGTGTTCTAGCTAATCACAATTGGTGGGCTACGTCCAGCCTTTGGACGGTCTGGATTTAACAGAAGTATCAGGTGGGTCCCACATGGACCACCTCATACATCAAGTATGTTACATCCTCCTCTCATGTACTCTGTACATATTTGAACATTGCAGATTACATGCATCATATATGCATTTAGTTAATATACATCACATGCATCATATATGCATTCAGTTAGTGTACATCTCATGCTTCATATATGTATTCAGTTAGTGTATACATCACATGCATCATATATACATCACATGCATCATATATCACATGTATCATATATACATCACATGCATCATATATTCAGTTAGTATATACATCACATTCACATCTAAGACAATAGTTTAAATCTTCATGCCTGTACAGGTGCATGTATATGTACTTTAAATATATATTATTATTATATTTTCTTTTCTTTTCTTTTCTCCCATGCAGCCACGTCCAGCACTGGATGATCTGGGAACGTCCAGTGATGGACGGTCTGGATATGAATGACAGTACCTGGCGTGGTACATGTATACACATATGTTATATATATATATATATATATATATATATATATATTCTTTGTTTTGAAAGAGTACCGGAGCTCACGTCCAGGCCAGACTCTTGATGGACGGCCCAGAAGTTTCACATTTTTGAGGTGGGATCCACTTACGTGACCCACCACCACTGTCAGGTAGGGTGCGGCTCAGGTGGGTCATTACATGTTTTTATGGGTCCTATTTGGCCCGTATGATGTGATCTATTGGTCAAACGGGTCTGATAATTGTTTTTGACAGTTAGATGCATATCTAAGGTGCAGGGATGTTCCATTGATTACCTTCAAATTCCCATGGTTTGACTTTTCAGAGTACGTCTAACACATAAGGTTTTTAGAAACTGATCGAGCTTAGGTGTCTCCATCCTGCTTACCTTTTTGATTAGGGTGGAGTGTAAGCTGAATCTCCCGGGTTGCAGCGGATCGACTCAATGCTGCTTGGGAAATCTGGCCCTGTAGTGTGTTAAGTCAAGTCATTAGGTTAACAGGTCTCAATTTTTAAATAATCGTGGGTTTTAAGGTAATACCCGAGCATCAAAGGTACGGGGTGTTACAATATTCCTCCCTTGTGGTTATGATTAGGTATTATTCCAATAATACCAAAATTATCAACATGGTAACCAATCGGTGATGGGTTATGCAGAGAAGTCCCATTATTTATCATTGAGATGTGACCTGGTCAAGAGGGAGTTGTGACAGGCCATCGAATTCATCGATGGTGTACATGTGGCCCCTGTGGAAACAAAGAATCAACCCAATACTTCTAAAGTGGATGAGCAACCTCTCATAAACGAACAAGATTTCATCAAACACTTTGAGGAGATGGGAGTGATAGTGGCATTAGTAGAAAAGAAAGCGGATGTGGACTTCATGAACAATCCAGAAGATGTAAAACCAGTGTTATAGGAGTTCAGGATGATTGTGCTCACCAACTTCTCGATGAATTGTCCCTTATGTAGGAGATCGGTTTTTCTCAGGTTAAATCTATCTTCAACAACACAAAGAATCAATCTACTGACCAGGCCCGATTTGAGGTTGTGTATGCCTGAGTTCCTAAACCTACACTCAACTTATTTTCATTGCCTAAACTACTTGAAATGAGTGTTGTAGTGAAGAATATGGCAGTTTGGATAGCAACTATTCATGTCAATATGCATAAGGAATCAGAGAAGTCTACTACACAGTATAAGGAAGAGGCTAATAATGTTGGCACATGAAGTTGAATATATATTGTGAACTAAGTCCGTTGAAGAACTCAAGGAAGTTGAACATGTATCATGAACTAAACTCAAGGATGAGTTTTTTTTTTTTTTTTTTGTGAAGTGGATGGGTCTGATATAAGATGTGGATCAAGCACATTCCTAACACACATGGACCAGAAAGAGCCTATGGAAAAATCAACAAAATTTGGCATAGTTCGATTAGTCGATAGATCTGGTCGACAGGTCAAAATCCTGATAGAAATTCGAAGTTGCTTGCTGGTTGATTTTTGCTAGTTTAGACATGGCGACAGATCTTTTGATAGGTCAAAATATTGTTCGACAGGTTGACAGATCGGGTCGATAGATCAGGTCAATAGGTCAAAATTTACAAAATTTTCAATTTTAGCATCTAAACATTTTGAGCCATTTTAACAGGTTGACGATAGGTTGACGGATGACGTAGTTTAATGCATTTTCTCTAATTTCTTTCTTATTTTGATTATGTTTTAGGGTTTGTTTATGATTATTTAAAGATGTTAAAATCATTTTTTTTTCTTCAATCAATCAATCAATAAAATTTCTTAGAAACTTTTATTATATCTTTTGGATTCGAGAAAAAATCTCTTGTGGATTCAAGAGTACCTTGTGCATTTAAGGTGTTTATCGATTGAGGAAGACGGTGATCGACTTCATCACATTCTTCCCTGCATCAGTCTGGTTGTAGTAACTCCCCTGTACGGTTGTAATAACTCCTTATATGGTTGTCATAACTTACTATACGGTTATAGAAACTAAATGTTGTAAAATCTATATATACTCATGGTGTAACAATAAGATGATGAGAAAATTCTATCTCCTTCAAAATGCACATTTTCACCTTGCTAGTTATTGGATTGCCTAACACGGCTGCTTGTATTGCATGACTTAATGTATTTTTTCATGTCTCTCTCATTACATGTCAAAATTAAGTGATCTTGAACTTGTTAGAGAGATAATTTAACAAGCTTTCATATGTCATTAAAATCACTGCATTTGGATCTTATTTAATATAGGAAAAGTGGTCCAGAACATATCTAATTGTTGCTATCCTCATCCAAACTAATACCCATTCGTTAAATAAGTCGTAGCTTGGTTTTTGATATCTAACTTTCATGATATTATGCTTGTTCGAAAAACATGAAAAGGTTTCAAACAAGATTAATTTTATGAAATTCGAATCCCTATTAACTCTAAAAACTTCATTATCCTAGTTGTCCACCCATCCTCTTTAAAGTCGCCCATTTTTTTTTACACCATCAACGCATCAAAAAAATAATTAAGAGTCAATATTGCTAGATTCACATCTCAAGCGCTGAATAAGTTCTTGCGACTTGATCCCTACAAAATAAAACTGTTGTAAAGAACTTGAATTAATCATTCAAGGGTTGTTTTGGATTTTATTTCGTTTTTGACGGCATCTCTCTCTCTCTCTTTTAAAATTTTTATTTTTAGAATTATATAATTTTAGAGTTGTAAAATAACAATAAATTTAGCTTGCAGATAAATCAAATAAAGGCTTTAAGAAATTTACATATGAAGCTACCCTTCTTCTTTATGAATTGAAATCCTTTCTCCACAAAGAGAGCTAGACTCCTATAATAATCCACAACACTTAGAGAGTGGTGGGCACCCATCTTTCTCAGTGTAACTTAATGAATGGCTAGGATTGAACAATTTTGGGCTGAAAGAGCACCAATTAGGTAAAACCGGCCTAAATGTACACTATAGCTTCCAATGGTCATAACTTTGCAACTAGTTATCCATTTCATACGTATATTATATCATTGAAGAATTAGCGATGAGAACTGCACCTTAATTGACTCAAAATTATTTATCCCCTAATGAGCACTACACCTTAATTGACTCAAGATTATTTGTCCCCAAACAGATTTGTAAAATTTAATCATTTTAATAGTCAAATTAGGTTTTTAAGTTGAAACTTACTATTTTTAGTAAGATTTGGTTTTTACTATTTTTAAGGTTTTAAGAGTCTGGTTATGATCAAGAGTCTTCTTTTGGTCATTTAAGGGTTGTTTATGAGTTTTAGGAGGATTAGATGTCTTTTAACTATTTTAAATAATTTTTACTATTTCATGTAGGTGTCCTATTTCAAGCAAAATTAGATTATAGTATTTCTTCTGCTTATATGAGGCCATGTTGGAAATAACTCTTCATTCAATAATATCAATTTTTATTTCTTGTTGTTAGAATTTTTTTCTTTTCTTATAGATTCAAAGGCTACACTTGAAAAGTAAATGTGACTCTTCTCCTTATTCACATACCCAATACATATAGGATATGCATGAGAATCTTACGGGCAATGTTTTGAAAACTCAGTCATTATCCAGGGTGAAGTTTGAAGCTTTTCAATAAGAAAACCAACAACACATATAGGATATGTATGAGATGATTGCTTGGTTGGTTGAATCCATGTATTGCCTTTAGAGCAAAGGCAATTAATATCCCATACTCATCGAAAAGACTCGTAGTTAGTCAACTCATCATCCAATAAATCAAGTACACATGCCACATTATAAACTTCAACAAAATAGTGACGAGTCTGGTAATGAGGAGGTGGATAAGATCATCCTCTAATAGTTCAAAGAAGATAGGAACTTCAGGTGCACCTCACCTCCCGAACATTTCACCCCTCGCCAAGAGGACCTTAAGTTATGTGCTAGGACTCCTAGCAAAGGAGAGGGCCTTACAACATGCATTGGGACCTTCCAAATATAAGCTTTAGCACATGCCCCAACGTTATTAGATCCATGCCCCAAAATCTGGGTAACTGAATAGGTTTACTCAAGATAAAAAATATAATCTATATTTGTTAATTTTTCATCACACCATATACATTCATTGAACTTGAATAACATCCATACAATAACTAAGTAAATAATCACTACTAAATCATATTTATATTAAATTTAACTAAACATACATTCAATCCACATCATTTACTACTTAAGTCACCATTATTAGTGCACTGTTTCATGCATCCGATTTATTAATCACGTGAGTCCTTATGTCATGTAGTTGGTTGAGCCATTGGGAGTTGAAGACCGAAGACACAAGTGAAGGTGGAGCATCAAGGAACAAAGAACATGTAAATACGGTGCTTTGGTGACCCTAACCCTTGACCCAAAACAACCAAAACCTTTAGATGATCTTAAACCCAACAAGTAAGTCCTTTATTGATCATCCCTTAAGTCATATGAGCCCAAATTGACTATCTTTAGATTATTTTTGGATGTCTCATATTGCTGGAAAAATTGCACAATTTTAGCAACCTTCGGTCTCATTAAGCCCACCTTTGGTCCGACCAAAAATGGGTAAAATAGGACAATGAGCTGAGGCATAATTTTAAGTACTTCGACTTCAACCGAGTATCAACTTTTGTCCCATTGAAGACCACGTTCAGTGCGACCGAAAGGCCCCAAATCTATCCAATATCTCTCCTATCTAATTCGGTTTGACCAAACTCCAAATTTGGTGCAATCGAACATACTTCGATATGACCGAACTCGGTGCAACGAGGACTAGTTGTTATAGATTAATTGAAGCATTTTTCCTATAAATCTAACAACTAGATTGTAATGCCCCGGTTTTCAGAACCCGAGTACACGACTCGAATTCCAAGAACCCATGAATTAGTTAAGGATAATGGTAATCAACGAGTAAATCAAAGTGCAGATAGTGGAAAAAGGAACATAATATATATCTGAATCAACACACGAACAATATTCTGGCCCACTCAGCTGGGGGGCCAATTACAAAACCTCAAGTTTCTCAAATCCTAAATGTACTGAAATAAAGATAAATGGTAATCTACTGATTTAGCCCAAAATAGGCGGCCGCCTCCTGCTACCACTCCTCGTCATAGAGTTCCTCCTCGACCTCCACACCCTACAGGTCTGCCGCATACTCATCAGCTCCTGTACCTATGTCCTCTATACGGTTGAACATTGATGAATGATTGGCCAGCTCAGTGTGATCTCCCCTCAAGATTACACACCACCGCCCTAAATAAGGAATAACATAAAACATACAGGTAATCCAAAACATAGTAGATGCAATCTTATTAGGTGCATGGATCTATGGAATGCAATCATCGCCCCGGGGATGCTCATCCGTGCGGACAGTGGGCTCCTGACGCAGGGATGAACGTGATGAGGATAATTACTCCGAATCAACGGAGCTTCTCTGGACTCCTCACAGAGACTTCTCGAATCCACGAGGAAAGAAAGCAGAAAATAGAAATAAATTCTAAGAAATTCGGAATTGATTAATTGATGACTAAAAATGAGTTTACAACCCTTTAAATAGGGGTAGCAAACAATGGGAAAGTAATCAGAATCAAACTACAACTAAAACTCCTAGAAATCGCGACTTACTATAAATAGTAAACTTACTATTTATAGACGGTCGTGATGTCTACTAGTGCGCAAGGTTTTCGGCCAAAATTAGTAAGTATCCTATTTGGCTTCACCAAACCATTCTCCTAATTATTCTAAGCTCTTTTCACGTTGGGCGCAACTCCTAAAGCCCGACGGATGAAGAGTTATAATTAAACTAAAACTTACTATTTATAGTAAAAACGAAATTAAAGCAGGGAAACGACAGTCGATCCAGGGGTTTTTCAGTATTTCGGGCGTTGCAACCCTGCATAGCAGGGTTGGTCAGCTAAAGTAGTTCGTTCTACCCCAAAATCATATATTTTACGTCAGGTAACTCATTCCGGATTGCGAGATACGCCCGATCTAAGGTCCGACGGTCCGGATCACTTCTGTCGTCGACTGGGCCTTTTCTGATCCATCTTGGCCATGAAACTGTCCGCGACTCGCTCTACATCAGGTCGTCACCCATGCAATCATCTAACCTGAGAAAATTATCCAATCGGAACAATGCGTACATCACGTACGTTAGCAATAGATGCTGGTCTATGCCATGTATGTGTGATTAGCCAGTCCATTATTAATCCATTTACACTCAGCCATTTTAAATAAGCTCACGGTCACTACGGGGAGTTCTTGGCCCAGCATAGGCCGATGACTCGGGCATAGTATCCCATGACTACCATCCCCAGCCCATGAGGCTACTGTCTTAAGGTGTGTGTAGTACCCACCAACATGTAGTCAATCAATTCAACATAAAAGGGCCACCACCAATGCTGACTAGGAATGAAAGGTTGAAATTACCAAATGTGGCGAGCAAAACAGGACGACATGAATGGTTCAAAGACGAGTAAGCAGCGGTATTTGAAAAGGTTATGAAGTCTATCCCAAGTTAGTTAGGTGAAACCACACATGGATATGGTAAACCCAAGGGTCAAACACCACAACCAAAACCTCCATGTCAGGGGCCTACTTATGTCACAACTAGTTTAGTTACACGCTAAGCACGGACTCTCCTATGCTAGGACTTCCCATGGAGAGATTTCAGCAAAATGTGTGTTATAACAACATAAATCAAATAAAAAAAGGGAATGAAGAACAATACATATATTTCTATCAATACACACTAACTGAGTTAACATAAGATACATAACATGAATGACTAGATTATTCACTTAGGCAGTTCAGAGGAATTAAGAATCTAAACAATAGTAAGTATAGTAATTATCATGTTAAATAGATAAATCAAGTGAATGCAGTTTATTTTCACACGCAGTTTATCATTAGTCTAGCTAGCCATTTACCCTAATAAAGCTACTATTTCTGGTCTAGTTAGGGATGAAAAGCTTAAGGGGAAGGAAATCATCACCTGTAGGGTCGTGTTTTTGAACTCGGTCCAAGTCTTCTTGCGGCCCGAGGTAACTCAAGGAATCTCCTATAATCACAATTTATATTTGTCAGGTATTCCTATGGCTTTGTCAAACCAATATCAGGGTTTGATGAGACAAATAACAAGGCCCTTTTAGGCTTGTGCTAGAGCGAACAGGCCCACCATATATTTATCCAACAAGGTGGCCCTACCAGGCTTAAGTCCATCATTACCAGGGGCCAAACTGAGCCTCACACGTGGATCTCATACGCACTAGGTGGGCCTTATGAATGGGCTGCACTACCTACACTATTTAGCTACTTTTAAGGGATCACTTTAGAGTGTTACCCCAAGGGATGAATTCTGTTTGAAAAGGTCATACGGACCATATCACCAATAGCAATGGTGATCATGATTTCCACTGTTCGAACCCCACAGGGCCCACCATGGTGTTTTATTTTCTCCAGAACCTTGGTGCTCCAAAAAGGGTTTCAATAGTGGACGCCTACTCCCCATTGTTTATGGCAGTGTGGTCCATTTGATAACTAGATCTGTCTTATTTTTCTCCTCAGCCCCTTAGGACGAGCTCACCAAATGGATGGATGGTTTGGATGAATCACACATATCAAAGTGGGGCCCCCACTTGTTGCCAAACAGATGAACAACTTTGACTAAACATGAGCCGTGGGGGGGGGGGGGGGGGGGGGGGGGGGGATTGGAACGTCAATATAACAGCTATATAGCTGGTGTATTCGTACCCCACTAATTATCTCACGGGTGGGTCCCACATAGGGCCCATCACACATACATGTAATATATATATATATATATATATATATATATATATATATATATATATATATATATATCTTCAACAACGTCCGACATTGGATGGTCTGGACGTAACGTCCCTTGATGGACAGTCCCCTGCAGTCTAGTGTGGCCCACCGTCAGTGCAGTCCACCTGGTGGATATATATATATATCTTATATGATAAAATACTATTTTATTTAGGTAGGATGCACGTCCAGGGCCTGGACGTCTACTGATGGACGGCCTGGATGTGCATTTAATTTGCACAGGGCGTGTACCCCACACGTTGCGATGGTGAGAGCAGCCCACCTGTTTGCTGTAGGGCGTGGCCCACCTGACATGAATGTGAGGCCCATCAGGAGATGCAAGGTGCGACCCATCTGTAGTTTGGTGAGGCCCAACATTACAGCCCACCTGCATTTTGGTGAAGCCCAATGCCAATGCAGCCCACCTGCAACTGTCAACGTGAAGACAAACTCCTCTTCTGCATGCCGTTTGGAGCTATTTTCAGGACTTGTTGTAGCTGGGTTGAGGTCCAGTTTGGGACCCATTCACGACCCAACTTCCAGTCAGTCCTTGAGGTTGGATTGAAGTTGATCAAGGGCTTGTCTGAGAGCTCCAACCAGAGCCATTATGTGGCTTGATGGAAGGTCCGTTTTCTGCTATGGCTTTAGTCCAGAACAAAAGCATTCCTTGGCCTGATTCATGGACTGAAATGGAGCTATTGTTTGGCCTTGCTTGGGCCTGAAACACAACCATCATTTGGCCTGGTTTCAGCCTAAGAATATAGCCATTGTTGGCCTGATATCTGCCTCAAAAATATGGCCATTGCTTGGCCGGTTCCTTAGCTGGGAAGATAGCCATTGATCGGCCTGTTTCCTGTCACAGTCTCGACCCTGAACTTAGCCATTTATTGGCTCGGTCCTGAAGCTCTACCGAGAGCACAAACATCATCCAAATCGGCACCCGAAATGGTGCTCTGGCTTGCCTGCATTGCAGCCCAAAGTGGAGCCATTGCTTGGCTCGATTTCAGCCTCTACACGTCGTCATTGCTGGACTGATTCTCAGCCATTGCTTGGCATGGTTTCAGTCCAGACAATACTACCCAACCTAGCTAGACTCATAATGAGAGGGAAGGAGAATGATCACCTGAGGTGGGTGGACACCGTCCCCTATATTTGAGCTAAAACAGGAGGAAATCGCTCCTTGTATTCTCCTCTCTTAACACTCTCTCCTTCTCTCTGGTCCGAATCCCTAGAGCTACAGGGCTCTATTTATAGCCAGGGGAGAGAGATAAGGGACGACTGAGATTTCTCCTACGGTGGACAGCCGAGATCGCACCTGCCATTGTCTTTCCCAGAGAGGAAAGTTCTCTCTCTACTTTCTCCTACGCAGACCATTGCCTGGCCATTTTTGGCAAAGAAGGGGCGTGCTTCCAATGGGAGAATGGACGGATGGGATCACACGATCGGACCGATCGTGATCTGCCCAACCGACTTCATTGTGGTCCCCACTCTCGGATGCCTTCCACATGTAACGCATTGGACGACTATATCCTATCTCCTACGTCCATTTACAAGGGGCTGAAAGGCTAGACGGTTTTGTTAAACTGGGCCCCACAGAGAATTTGAACGGCTCAGATGGCTCGGAAAGTCACCATGGTTGGCCACCTAAGAGCTCGAAGATCGGCCATTTGGACTTTGTTTCGGTGGTTTCTCTTCCATTTTCAAAAGATCTCGGTCAATGCACGTTTGACCGGGCTAACCGTTTTAATGCACCTCGTGCATAAGTGCATGGGATGCACATGCACACAGTATGAGTCCCACCGGGACGATCCTGATAAATCTGATCTGTTCAAGTACCTTGTAAGTAGTCATGGGGTGTGTATTGGTCTAATTTTTTGTAGACACGAGGCCCAGGTGGGTCGTACCACTCGACTCGGGTCCCATTTAGCCCCATGACTGCTGATCCAGTGGTTGGATTGGTTCGACACTAATTCTCAACGGTTTATTGGGGTCTTAAAGCAAAATGGGTGCTTGGTTGGCTATTTATTAGCCCTTGAAGATTGTTTCACCGCCTATTGCTATGGTTAGTTGAGTTGGAACTATCTAGATTTGAGGCGTCTAAGCAAGGTTACCTTCTAGACTGTCATGGGGTGCATTCCAGCTTTTGGGGCCTCTAATGGGTGGCCCTTAGTGGTGCTTGGAAGTCTCGCCTACATAAGTTGTGTTCAAGCTAATTGATTAATCCAATTTGATTTAGGTTGATGTGGGTTCAAAAAAAAAAAAGGTAACACCTGTGTACCAAAGGTACAGGGTGTTACATAGATCTTTGTAGAAACAATGAATTTTGGTATTTTAGAAACCCGAGTTCACGTCATTAGGTTCTTGTAAGACCGATGTTTGTGGCGAGACTATAGAATACCACAGAAAGTCTCTTAGGGGAGTTGGTCATTGTGTAGGATTGTAAAGGTTAGACGTGAACTTGATTTAAAACCTTTGAAAGTGAAATCTGGTACACTCATGAGTTGAGTGCATCCATTAGGAATGGAGTAAGGAAATCGAACCACTATATGTTCTTGTGTTTGAGATTGTATTTGACCACTTGTTTAATTATGTTTATGTGATGAATGTTTAATTATATGTATGCATGATTAGATAAATGCTAGGAGTTAATAGGTACGACATCTCACACACACATGTACACTATCATGTTTATAGACTAGTTGTTTTATTAGCATATCATCTGTAGTCTAGTGATTGGACCCTCTAATGGCTTGGAAGCCCTGGAGTTAATTGACTTACTTAGTTTTATTTCAATATTAATTTAAGTAGGTAATTGTATTTTAGAAAGGTAAAAAATTTATTTGGTCATAATTACCCCCTATAGGACAAAGCCATCATTCATTAACTCCACCAAGCTTCCACACATAGCTTGTGGGCCCACCAAGCGCAATTTTAACCACTTCTTAATTAATTGTTCAATTACACCATGAACTAAAATTTTTTGAATTGTCCTAATCAATGAGAGATAATCTAATAATAAAGGCCCGCCTGCTCATAGTACTCTAACTTTGCACCTGAAATATTATCTAAAATGTGGTGAGCTTACACGCTCAATGGCATCACTGCCTTATCCAAAATAAAAAATTTCAGATTATCTCAAATTATATAATAAATGAAATATATGAATTGAATTTTAAAGATTTAAGTAACATGAATTAAAGTACCGAAATTGTAAAAATTTTATGGATGCAATGTTTTTCATGAATTATCATAAAAAATAAATTAAAAATATATATCATCTCTTACAATATCATACACAGTGGATGACCGCATCACATTAACGTCCACGCACCAGTACCTCGTGGTGAGAAACTCATTCATACATTAGGTGCTTAGACTACTATTCTAGTTGTACCTCTAGGGCCTGTTTGATGCGTGATATTAGGTGGGATTGGGTGGTATAGAATTATATTTGATCCCATGCAAATTTCATCATGTGTTTGAAAATGATAGGGAGGATTGGATTAATCCCAATATCATATCATCAAGAGCTAATAATAGATATTGCAAAATTTCTAGTGGATTTTGAATTCCACCTCACATTAATGCATGTGTTTAATCCACATGACATTCAAGTTGCATATGTGTATATGTGATCGGCATCAGTTGTGAAATGTGGTCCGTTGATTACAATTCCATGGTCCACCAAATGGAGGCTTCACTTAATACAATGCATTTACCAAGGGAAGAATTTGATCCTAAACTTGGGATTAGACGATCAAAATACTATGGTATTTCTAGACATGTAATTATTATATAATAATGGTGTTAATTCTATCTAATGCAATTCCATACCATTTACTCTTAAAGTCTAAATAGGCCCCTAACGTATGTCCACATGCATAGTTACACTTTTATGCCATACCCATGAGGAACTCTAAAGGATCTAATGATTTCTAGAGTCTTTCACCCAAAGGATACAATCACTTTACTTGTTGGCTTTATGAACCTCCACTTAAGGGACACAATTAACCTACTTACTGGCTTTAGGAATTTTCACCCAAAGGACACAATCTCCCTACCTGCTTAAGACTTTTAGGGCGTGTTTGGCCCAACGTACTGGACGAAACTTGATGGTATTAAGTAGGATTTAATCCTGATTTCTACCAACGGTCTGTTTGGATGGCTGGATGTTACTCCAGCATACAACGCCTCATAAACTGCACTGGCTTCCCAAGGGATTTGTGACCCATCCTTCGATATAGCATGGGATACGGGGTGGGACCACATGCAGCCCACCGTGATGTATAACTTCGATCCATACCATCCATACGTAAGGTCCATTCAGTATAGGGAATTGGACCAAAACAATGGTTGTAGTGGACCACACTATAGGAAGCAGCGGTGCTAAGGACGCCCACTGTTGAAAAATGTATGATGTATTGCAATATACTTTGCATTTCCAAACACTCCCATGAGTTTACAGCTGGAGGAGGGCCGAATCCCATCACTCATCCAAACAGAAAACTTAGATCATCACAGGCTCTTCCAATCCACTAGAAGTCCTGGACAACCCCTGACAGTCCTCTCATTACCTTAAATCTAATTCCATCCCTTCTAATCGACTCTAATGCAACATCCCAAACTAGCCCTTAGGGACATCCATACAACATTGTACCTTCATGCAAATCTCAAAGCACAATTAAAAATAAACATGCGCATGGTATGAATCATTATCTCATATTCATCAATTTAAACTAGAATATTAAACGCGTTTTTTTATCATGATTAAAAATTCAGACATCACACATTTATCGCTATTTTTAAGATAATGCATAAAATTTCATATAAGGTTGAATAATTAATGAGAATTCTTAAAATTAACAATAATTATAAATAATTAACATAAACTATATTTTTAGTATTATTAAATAATTTAATCTCCTAAATTTAAAATAAAATAAGATAAAAATAATTTTACAAATATCTAGTGATTTAAAAAATTAAATAAACTCAAATTTCTAAATTTAAAAATGGGAGAAAATAATAACAATTAATTAAGAATTTATAAATAATCCTTTGATTTATATGAAGTTAATATTGATTTATTATCGACTAATAATTTAAAAAATACTTGTACATATTTTAATAATTAAAATTCTAAAATTAAAAAGAGCAAAAATTAAGAAAAATTTTAAAAATAATAGTGGGCTTGTCCTATATATTTTAAGTGTGATTATTAAAATTTAGGAATTTACACCTAATAATTGCATAGGCAATTAAGTCCTAAATTAATAATTTAAATTTTTAGTTTTAAATTATAATCTTTTTAATATTTAAAAAATATAAATAATGAATAAATTCCCTATTATATATTTAAAAACCTAAGTTAGATCTTAACTGAAAAAATAGTTTAATTAATTAATTTGATTTGTGGATTAATTTTTAGACATTAAAATTTTAGAAAAATAACATAACTAAATTAACAGTAAGTAAATAAACAAAATAATAATAATAATAATAATAATAATAATAATAATAATAATAATAATAATAAATAGAAAAATAAAGAAAAACTATTCAAACAGGGGGATTAGATCACTAACCTGATTTGGAGTGTTAAACCAAACCTTATACAATGTGTACTCAATATACACGCTCGATGTGCACAACAACTCGTCTAACTTGCACCTTTGCACCATGCACACACACTGACTACCCTCTCTCTCTCACTTTCTCACTCACTCACTCTCTATAGGTCCTACGAATCTTAAGGCTATACCCACGCTCAAGTTATACACTATGAAATTGCGGTCTAAGTTCAATAGCCGCTACGATAGGAGCTAAAAAGTAAGGCTAAGTCCTAGAGGGGGGATGAATATGACCTTTTAAAATTTTTTAAATTAAATTGCTAAGGTCCACTTTCAATCCCTCAATCAATCACACAAGATGTAGATATACCAATTTAACTCAATTCTAAAACATGAGTATAGTGAATCATGGTGTGTGCAATTCATTAAATATGTTAGCTATATTAAAGATGTGCATTCATGAACATTCAATAAAAATGAAACCAATAATAGCCAAGATTCATTCAACCCATTACACACTATGTATAATGGTTTAGTTACATGCCTACTCCACTCTCGACTAACTCACTCTCTCCTATAGTGTACCAGATTTCACTATCGTAATAGTTTTAAATTAGATTTACCATAAACCTTTACATCATACACAAGGTCTACATGTTTTGCATATGTCAATGGCCTACACAAGGTCCTAGTGAGATTGGATATCAAACTCAACAATGTCCTACACAAGGATGACACATGTATGCTTTCATCAGAGGCATACACAAGGACTTGGCGAGTTTGGTTTATCAAAATTTGAAACCTAACTCTACACAAGAATCAGTTTCCAAACAAAATGAACTCATAAATAACTTTCTTACTCAAAGTGAATGAGCCCTCATGAACGCCCCCAGTTGAAGAGCTTCCTCTATCATGAAAGCTTCTTCTTCAGCTCCCTTGAATAGAAACCTTGAAGTAAATGTGCCTTTGTAGTGCCAATGTGAGGGAGAAGGGTAGGAGAACCTAACTTAAAGGTAAGGGATCTTTGGGGTACAAGTTAGGATACCTAAGTACTAGCATTCAGTGCCCTTTAACACTAAAGATTTTCCATTAAAGATCAAGGTTAGGGCATCAATGAACATTGGAGTTCATGTTTCAATTCGAGCTTTAAATGTTCAATCAATATGCTTAATTAAAGAGATTGAACAATGAACTACATGAAGAAAAGAGCTTTGGATGAGGGATTTTAGCAAGGGAATAAACGTTGAAGTTCATGTTTCAATTTAAGCTTTGAATGCTCAATAAATGTGCTTAATTAAAATGATTGAACAATGAACTCCATAAAGGAAAGAGCTTGGGATGAGGAATTTTAGCAAGGGAATAACACTGTCTCAAGGTTTTATGTATTTCTCACTACATTGCAAAGAAAACCCCCTTTGGGTTAAATAGAGGAATTTACAACAGTAAAAAAAAAAAAAAAAAAAAACTGTAGAAATTTGTCAGTTCGATGGCATCGAGGCTCCCTTCAATGGCATCATGAAAATCTGAATTCCATATGAGAAGTTGTTTGACGGTTTATACTTTTCTATATGATGTCATCGAGTGATCTTCGATGCCATCGAGGTGACCCTTCGATGTCATCGAAGATCCCTCAATGTCATCGATAAAATCAGATATATTTTTCAAAACTTGATGGACATATCTGATACACATACTCGACGCCATCGAAGACCCCTCGAGGATTGCTCAATGGGATTGAATCAGACTATATTTTGAAGTTTTTGATTCAATATGATTTCTTCCCAAGACTATCTGTTTAGCTAACAATGGAATAGTTATTCCTATTGAGTTTGGGCTAGCTAGAGAGGCATGATTTTGTGACTTAAACAAGCATAAGTTTTGAAGAGGTGAAGGCACTTCATGATTTTCTCTTTTTTTCAATGCTTTGAACGCCGATGATATTCGAGACTTCAATCTTCAACATTTCATGGGGCTCTCTGGACTTGATGACTCGCAATTCACGCTAATTGACAAACAATGCACTTACATGTTGGACCCACATTTTAATTCCATAACGCATATGCACTGGACCCCAACATGTACACCATACTCTTATGCTTTACAACTCACCTTTGATGCTCTCTTATACTATTTTTCCTACTGCTATAACTTTTTCTTACATGTGCTTCACGTGTGTAGAAAAAATGTTTCTATTCTCTTTGTTATACAGGGAGTTCTTCACTTAATGTTTGAAGGTTCCACCATGCATAACATCAGTACCCCCTCCCCCTTACGCTGCTACTTTACATTAAGTTTTTCTTTTGTACACATGTGACTTTTTTCCCTTTTTTCTTTTTTTTTTTTTTTTTTTTTTTTTTTTTTTTTTTTTTTTAAGGACCAGTGGTGGAATAGCTATTGATGCCATTGGGTTTTGTTTTTCTATTTTTTTTATATATATACTATGTTCACAGTCTCTAACTCTTTACACTTATGATAAATACAAATCCTAAGAATCCTTACTACAAAAGAAGAATTCAATGCCAAATTCAATGCTAGATTCAATGTCAACGCTATAAGTTCCAGCCCATTCATATATGTAAGTCTCACGCTAAGATCACACTATTATCCTTATTCATATATGAAATATTTTGCACATGAGGGAGATTTGTATTTGGAATATCGTCCCTTAAATATATACTTAAATGGTTCAAATGATGAATGGTTTAAATTTCTTGATAGGAAGTTCCATATTCTATATTAAAAATTCATAGTCTAGATGGTGTAGTTCGTCATTGGATGGTTTTGATTGGTTAGATTACATATTGGGAAGTAAGTCAAGGCCTAAACTCTTTGGACAGTTTGGATTGATATGATGGTACATTGACTAGTTAATGAAGGTGGGCATAATGAGATTTGAATGGCCTAGATTGGTGGAGTGTGTAGAGTTCTAACATTGGCTGTCTTTTTAATGTAATCTCAATAAAATAGAAATTCAAAACAACATGGTTTGCTAGACCTTCCACATTGCTTCTTATGTTTCTTTCTTTTCTTTTCCTTTTATATTTATTTATTTATTTAATGTAAGCTACTCCTAACAAAGATGTTAGAGATGTCGAGAGAAGTCTTTCTCCCTATCTCTCTCTTTCATGTTTGGAAAAGAAAAAGACAAACATAGGTAAACTTCATTCGCACCACTCATTTGGATCGGGATTTGACACAACCACCATTTAATGTACTCTATAATGAGCTCAATATTGGCCTATGATTTCTTGACGATGGCCAAGATAGATTTCTACGGCTTCCACTCATCCATGGTCCCATGTGTGTTCTATGTAAAAATAATTAAAAAATAAAAAATAAAAAAAAACCAAAAAAAAAAACTAAACTAAATAGGCAGATTGTAAGTGTATCCCAAGGGCTTTGTAATGAATGATTTACTTTGGTATTTGGGTGGCCTAGTTGACAGATGTAAGTGTGATGGATGATTAGTTGATGAGGTACAGATAAAGTAATCAAATTGTTAGAAGCCTAATCATATAAATGGGTTAACGTATAGTCACTTTCACGGGTAAACAAGTACAAAGTGAGTTTTTAGATAGATTGGATATATGGTTCGTTAAATCATTAGATAAATCAAACGACATAGATAAATCATTAGATAAATAAACTTATGATCATACAGATGGATGGATAAGTGAAAAATCACATACCTTGATCACGTGTGTGGCGAATGATCGGGTGGAGAAAACGAGCAAATGTACAATCAAATGATACTTGTATATCTACACGTGTGGAAAAAGTTTCAAACTATTACCGATTGAGTTCTACATCTAGGTGCAGACTTGTCATACCATCCATGTGTTGGGATTTGTTCTGCGAAATCACACAGAGATGGATCTAGGATAACAATCTAAGAGCACTAGGCAAACACAAGAGAACACAAAGATTTAACGTGGAAAACCCTTTTGGGAAAAAAATCACGGCACGAAGTGACAAAAATCCACTATGAAAGCATAAATTACAAAGAAAGAGGACTTACCTGATTTGAACGAAAGGCCCTAGGAACTCCTATTTATAGTTTAGGAAACCCCACTTTCGCATCGACTTGGAATAGTCTGGAAACCGCCTCAAATTTACGCAGTTCGTGTGCTGTCTGCGTAACTTTCAACGAGTCGAAGATCTCGGAAATTCCAATATACTTTGTTGTTGGACTTCGAGCCGAACTTTCTTGGGTTAGTCGAACTTTTCCACATTTAAGACATCTTTTTAACAATGATTTCTACCATGTCTTCGATCTTCAACCATATAGCTTCTTGACCTCTTCTCTTATCTCTGTATCACATCATAGCTTCAATCAATGCCTCTCGTGCATACTTCATCATCCTTTTACACCATCGCCAAGCCCAAAGAAGTTGTACAAAACTTAAACTTCTCTGTAGGAACGTCCTTAGTGAGCATGTCAACTGGATTCACGGTGGTGTGAATCTTCTCCAGAGTTACGCCTCCTTCTTCAAGCACCTGTTGGATAAAATAGTGATGAACATTAATGTGTTTAGTACGTGAGTGATAAACATAATTTTTATCCAAATTGATAGCACTCTCACTATCACAATTAACCGACACAACCTCCTGATGAAGACTCAACTGATTTATCATGCCTCTTAACCAAACATCTTCCTTAAATGCTTCCGTCACTGCCACATATTCTGCTTCGGTCGTGGAAAGAACCACCATGGACTGATGAAGGTTCGACATCCAACTAATTGTTCTACCCACAAGTAACCTGAAGTCAACTTTCTGGAACCACATACCCTATCAACTTTGCTCCTGTCTTCTCAAAAGTTAGGATGTAGTCTTCTGTACCTCGAATGTATCGAAGTAACCATCTCACCACCTCTCAATGTTGTTTGCAGGGGTATTTGCTCACAACACCGATTGCCTATGAAATAACCGGTCTAATACAAACCATGGCATGCACTGCCAACCGTATTTGAATAAGGCTCATGAGACATATCCTATTTTTTCTCATCTGTTTTGGGACATTGTCCTAAGGAAAGCTTGAAGTGAGTCGCGTAGGAAACACTCACCGGCTTTGCCTGGTCCATCGCATGCTTGATCAATACATACTCAAGGTATTCTGCCTGAGATAACCAAAACATGCTCCTCTTCCAGTCTCTATGAATATCAACGTCGAGAATCATCTTTGCAGCCCCTTATCCTTCATTTCGAATGTCTCTATTAACCTAGTATACAGTACATTGATTTCAGACATGTCATGATTGACGATCTACATGTCATCAACATTTAATTCTAAGATGATGAACGTGCCATCATTCAGTGTCTTGAATAGACATAGTGATCGTATTCACTCCTATAAAATTTCTAACTCACCATGAAGGAATTAAATTTTTATACCACTGCCTAGGCGACAGGTCGTGTAATGACATCTTGCAAACCTTGTTTTCTGCCCTTTTAAACTTCGAACCACTCTGGTTACTTCATGAAGAATATTTCTTCCAAGTTTCCATGCAGGAGTGCAATCTCCTCATCCATCTGTTCCAGCTCGAGATCGTATTGGGCAATCAACGCCAAAACGAATATGATAGACACTTGCTATACCGCTGACGCGAACATCTCTGAGAAGTTGATCCCTTTGCTCTGAGCATGACCATTCGCTACCAGCCTCGCTCTATATTTATGTTATATCCTTTTGAAGATCCACTTGCATCCAATCACTTTTCGACCCAATGGAAGCTTCACCAACTCATATGTGTCGATCTTGTACAACGAGTCCATCACATTGTCCATAGTCACCTTCCACTTCTCAAGACCAGGCTTACCTAGAGCCATCTGAATAGTAGACGGATCCCCCTCGTCTATAACAAGAGCATATGCGATATTGGAGTCGCCCATGTACCTCACTGGTTACTTGCGATTATGTGGTGTGATTCTTCTCACAGGTGGCTGCTCCACCTGCTTCGTATCTTTGTTCGCGTGTCTTATCCTTCATGCCCTGCCCGCTCATGTGGTTATGCTTAGCATGCCACACACGTGTAGAGGTGGAATCTGCTACAGTCACTGCAGCTCCACCTGTTGAAGTGCTCTCTATCAACCTGTAAAGGTTTATGTGTCTTTGCGCTTTCATGATTATCAGTGCCCCCTTAGATACTTTAAGGACACCATCAAATCCGGTGAACTTGCAGCCCATTGCCTCAAGTACACTAAGAGAAATCATATTTTTCTTCAAATCAGGAACGTGCCTGACATCAGTCAAGGTACGCTCCACCCCATCAAACATCTTGATGTGCACCATACCAACAGCCACAACATTATAGGCAATGTCATTGCCCATAAACACCTGTCCACCATCGCGCTCTCTATAGCTGGTGAACCAACTCCGATGAGGAGTCATGTGAAAAGATGCCCCTGTGTTTAGAATCCACTCGTCCCTACAATCATTGTATAAGTGTCTGATCGTAGACACAGACAAGACATCACCTTCACATTCACTCATTCTTTCATCAGACGTGGCAGCGTTGACCTCCCTGTACGAAGCCTCATATTCTTCTCTCTTAGATTTAGGATTTGTACAATCCTTCTTCATGTGTTCTTCCATCCCACAATTCCAGCACTTTAACTTTCCTTTGCCCTTACCCATGTACTTAGATCTCGATCATAATTCCTACCTCTCGTAATCAGTGCACCAGAAGATATCCTCATGTCGCCGTTTAGCTTTCTCATGGCCTTCTCTTGAAGGGCTGAGATAATGGTGTCAACATTCAGGGTTTTATTTACGGTGCACATTATGTCCTTGAATGACTCATACGATGCTGGAAGAGAATTTAACAACATACATGCTTATTCCTCCTTATCTTTGATCACTTCCTCTATATCCAGCAGTTTGCAAACCAATTTATTAAAGTTACTGACGTGGGCCTCCAGATCTCCACCCTCTGCCATCTTGAAGTTATACCACTGTAGCTTCAAGTGTAGGTGATTTTTAGAGGATTTTTTCGCATAGATATCCTCTAACTTCGCCCATAAACTAGCCGCAGTTTTCTCCTTCAAAACATTATAGAGAACCTCATCTGTGAGACATAAACGGATCGAGGATAAGGCCTTCTTATTAAGAGTATTCCAATCATCATCAGTCATAGTAGACTTTCGCTCCTCAAAAGCATCATCTTCACCTTGCTTAGTTAAGGAATTGATTATCTTGATCTTCCATAACTCAAAGTTATTTTTTCCTGAGTACTTCTCAATATCATACCTAGTGCTTCCCATTGATGCTAATCATGCAGATCTAGATCTGTGCCCCAACGATAGCTCTGATACCACTTGTTGGGATTTGTTCTGCGGAATCACACAGAGATGGATCTAGGATAACAATCCAAGAGCACCAGGCAAACACAAGAGAACACAAAGATTTAACGTGGAAAACCCTTTCGGAAAAAAACTATGGCACAAAGCGACAGAAATCCACTATTAAAGCATAAATTACAAAGAGAGTGGACTTATCCGATTCGAATAACCTCGAATCTCACCCTTGCTACACCCTTTGAAACCTTAGAACCCCTTTTAGAAACCCTTGGAATACTTTAGAAAGCCTTAAGATAATTTAGAAAGGCCCTATGAACTCCTATTTATCACACCAACTTGAAATAATCTAGAAACTGCCTCAAATTTACGCAGTCTATGTGCTGTTTGCCTAACCTTCGACGAGTCGAAGCAGATCTTCGATGAGTCCAAGATCTCGAAAATTTCGATATACTTTGTTGCTGGACTTCGAGCCGAACTTTCTTGGGCTAGTCAAACCTTTTCATATTTAAGACATCTTTTTAACAACACCATGCGAAGACACAAAGTTTTTATTGAACCCATCAAAGGACTTCGAGAACATATAACTTATAGTGGACCTCCTACACAACTTAGTCCTTAAGTTGTGCACGGACCTCTAAACAATCAATGCTCAACATAAAAAGTTCTATTACTAAAATATGGGAGTTAGAGAGTTACATTTCGCCCTTGACATGTGAGCCTCAATAGCATTGTCAGGATGTACACCACAACTATTGTGAGTCTCCTATTCATATCAAGGTTTGAGACACTTTAAAGAAAAAGAACCAATGACCAGCCCCCCCCCCCCCCCCCCCCCCCCAAAGATGTAATTAAGGGCTTGCGCTAGACCACATCCTGAAATGTAACTTCTTTCAGATACTAATGAAAGCCACTTGGTATGATTTTTATTTTATTTTTTATTTTTTATTTTTTTTTGTATGCACATTATATATGCATTGCATGATCTACAAATATAATTTAAATACTCAATAACTCTTCAATAGAAATAACAATTCCTTAATGTAAACAAAGAACATCAAACTCATTCCTATCAAACATTGACTTTTTTTATGCCTCGGTGGTTAATCGGCTACCTAACATTTCTCATAGTTAAATCCATTATGCCAACCTCGGTTACATGAGACGCCCTACGCATAGCATCGAACGGCTAACAAAAACGTTCAAACATTCTCTCCAAACCCCAAATCATTAAAAGATAGTTTTTCTCAAATAATATCCCACATTAAAGGTGAACCCACATGATGGATGGCCCACATTGAAGGTGGGTCCACCTTTAATTACCCATTCTTCTTGATTAGATAATTTCATCCATTCAATACCAAAAAAAAAAAAAACAAAACAAAACATGCAGTCCATATTGATTATGATGGACTTCTTGTAATTTTTTTAAAAAGAGAGTAAGTATCATTTAAATTAAAACTCTTATTTGAATGTTTTACTAAACTTACCTATTTCAAATAAAAACTTTTTTGGCCTATGAAAAAGTGATTTTCCCAAATAAGTTTATTATAAAATAAGAGCTTTAACAAAAAGTCATACTTCTTTAGCTCTTATTATATTAGATAAGAGTTGTTAAACGGTTCTTAAATGGTTCTTAAATGCCACAAGAAATAGATTAGATCAACGGATTGGACTATGTTCCAATGTAATTAGGAGCATTATAATGTACGATGTTTTAAGAGCTTGGAGCATCTCTCACATTTAAGTGAACCATTTGAGTTTTTTATTCCACACAAAACAATACAGTTAGGCCAAACACATCTTAAGATTTTTAATAATGCGTGACTATTACTATGAATGTAAGATAATCCAAATAATCACGATGATCGATCATATGTTTCTAGCTATCACGATTAAAGACAAACCCAATTTACTACCCTATAGCTTATGAGTGGAGTTCACCATGATGCCTATGTGACATCCACTCTATTGATCACTTTCATCATATTACCATATTATGTAAATATGTAAGATTAAAAATCAAATAGATCCATAACTCAGTGGGCCACATTAGAGAAAATAGTGTGATGGAAATGGCCACCATTGAAACCTTCCTAAGATTAACAATGATGTTTATACGCCATCGAGCCTATTCATAAGTTAGTTTCACCAGGATGAAGGGAAAACACATGTATTAGCTTGATCTAAACTTTTGTGCACCCCCAGAAGATTGCAATGGTAGGCGTTTAATCCTATGAAACATAGAGCAGGGTGTACTAACTCGTTTCAACATTGAGGTCTTGGTATCCATTTCCTAGTAGGGGTGGCTAACAGTGAAGCGTGAACTACCAGTGGTTGTACTAACAAGCTAACCAAAAAAAAATTTGTCTACCCAAGTCTTCTCGAGCAAAGGTAAGTGTTGAAAATGACAACAATTTTCGAGATGCTTTGGGTGATAGGAATTATTAGGTACTAATAAGTGAATATTTTGGACCAGTACTAAAACTTGAATTCCTGGTAATACATTTATATGTTTTTCGAGGCAAATTCATTGTCTCATCTCTCACATGGGTCTGCTTGATAGATCAGATAGTTGCAACGTTGCCTGTGGAATTGTATTCCTTGTGGCTTTTAGCCGATCCGGATCATTAGTTGACTCTGGGTGGTCCCGAGTATCCTCTTGGTGTAATTTATTTTCATTCACGATACTTTCACTATTAATCAGATACTACTTTCGGCAAAGTATTATTTGTAATCTTCGGTGAGGTGTCTACAATTTCCAACTGTTTCTTGTAGTGTGGCAGATGTTTTTTTTTTCTTTTTTTCTCTTCTTTTAAAATTTGCCATTACAGTAAAGGGTACAAATCTTGAAAATTATTGGTTGGTGAGTAACTGAACATTGGTTTGGATGGTGACCATCCTCTCCCTGGGCCATAGAACCAACTGCAAGTAGGTGGCTGTCTGCATCTCTTTATTCATTTATTTTCGCTCGGGATCCTCGAAAGGATCCGCCTGCTGGGGAATGGTATTTGCAGTCTTGCATTTATGAGGAAAATACAGGCGCCCCACGCATGCCAATGTGGCACATGTATGAGATCTATGACCTTCATCAGGTGGACCCCTTGATGAATCAATCTTAGCGGAAAAATCAGGCCAGCACACTCAACGACTGTAACAGACAACAGATATAAAAATTCAAACTGTTACCTTTCTCATGCACATGTGGCCCACCCAATGAGTGAACGGTCATTGTCACACCACCTGATGAACACCCCGGATTGTGCACACGTCAGCCACATAGCCACGTGAGAGATTCAAGTGTTCCACACATGAAGATGTGTGGCTGTGAATATCGTTCCTTTTTTTCTCTTTTTGCTTTTTGTAGCTGTGAATATCACCACAAAAATAAAATAATATGGTGCAGGTATTGCCCTGGAAAGGTAAGATTCTTTTATTATATTTATAATTTGAGAAATGCTTTGATACTCTTGTAAGAGAAGGACCGTGGACCCACCTTTTATCCAGCTGTTTTGATGAAAGAAGACAAACTTTCTTTTGCAACTTAGACCTGCACGTACTACTGATTACAAATTTCAGACGAAAATACCCCTCCTTTCACGGAAACGGATTGGGTACTCCCCTGCCACCAGCCAATGGCAGATGTTCGATGGTTTATGGGCCCCACCATGATATATGCTTTTCATCCATGCCGTCCATATATTTTTCCACATCCTTTTATGATATGAGACCAAAAATGAGGTATATCCAAATCTCAAGTGTACCACATTACAGAAACAGTGTTGAATGAGCGTCAACCATTAGAAACCTTTAGGGGGGCCCACTGTGATGTTTGTGAGAAATCCTCCCCATCTAAGTTCATTCATAGGGTTACAAAGACCTGGATGAAGAGGAAAAACAAATTTCATAATGATCCAAAACTTCTGTAACCCTAAAAGGGTTTTAATGGTAGACGTTCAATTCCCCACTGCCTTTTACAGTGTGGTCCACTTGATAGTTAGATCTATCTTATTTTTCATCTCAAGCATTAATATGAGCTCGCCAAATAGATGGACGGTTTGGATATAACACAGACCTCATGATGGGACCCACAAAAGCAAAAAAAAAAAAAACAAAACAAAACAAAAAAAAAAAAAAAAAAAAGACCGCCACGGCACTGCCGCAGTGCAGTCTGGCTACGGTTATAATCCGTAGCCATAGTGTATCGAAAATTGTAAGATTTTTTAGACAAACTCGCTGGACAGTTTTGAACCTTTTCAATAATATCGATCAACCTTCGATATATTGACGCTACGGTTAAGGCTACGATTATAATCCGTAGCTATAGGTTTACGATAATTACTCGATATTAGTTATCGATACTATCGATCATGTCTTGATATTATTGATGACTTATGCTCAATACTATCGAACATATCTTGATAATATCGAAAATTCATCAATTTTTCGAGTTTTGTTGCTGGACAATTTGGCATTCATCTTCGATATTATCGACAATCTATGGCTACGGTTATAATCCATAGCCATAGGTCTACGGTCATTTTCTTCTCTCTTTTCCCCACAAGTACTATTACTTTATCAACTTTCTTCTTCACATCTGCTGCAAAAATAAATAAATAAATAAATAAAGTAAAAAAAAAAATAAAACAAAACAAAAACAAAAACAAAGCAGTAGTACAAGGAAAAACCATGAAACCGCATGGGGAATGATTTTATCCCTAATAGTTGACCTGTACAAGGAAAAACACCCATCGACATCAGTTTCCACCAAGTAAATGATGAGAAGACCCTGCACCCTCCAAAATGATCAAAGGCCCGCGACTTTAAAAGTACATTTTGATCATTCAAAAGGCATTCACCATCATCAGTTAGAAAGGAAAAGGCTTTTGCAATGAATAAAGTAGGCAAGAAACATATGAATAATGCAAGGGAAAGAACATGTACCCAACATCATAATCCTGCTCCATTTGATTTTGAAGCTGCTCAGCCTGTTAAAAAGAAATCACAGGAGATGATCAGCAACTAAGGAATAGCAGTCAAATTGCTCTTCCGTGCAGTGACATTGAACTTACTGTCTCTTCATCAATATCATCATCATCATCCGAGACTTGTGGTGGATTGAAGAAGTTGAAGAAACTATCACATTGTTCAGTTTTTGTGATGGGCTTAGCATTCTTTGATCCCTTCTTTGGCTTCTTTTTCATAACCTTCTGTGTCAGGCTCTTTCCAAGATACCATTCAATCTCCGTCCTATAAGTACCCCAACCAAATTCCACATCATGCAAGAAATAAAATTGAACTAAATTAAATACAATAGGAAGAAGAAGACCAACTAGTAGAATGTCTTAGTTATGGAAAGTTATGAGCAATAACAGTACCCTATGGCCTTCTCAAGACTAGGTTCATCATCATCAATCATGTGATATGTCTTTGTTAGAACAGTGTTCTTGAAGTACGGGTTAGGATCAAAGACACTACAACAAACAGTACTTTTAGCGACGAAACTTTTCGTCGCTAAAAGCCAGATTTTCGCAGCTAAATACTTTTAGCGACGAAAATTTTCGTTGCCAAATTCGTCGCTATAAGACCGAGGTGCAAGGTATTTATCAGCGAAAAATTCAAATCGTCGCTAAATACCGGTTTTTTAGCGACGAAAATTTTCGCTGATAAATTTAATCAATTTAATTTGAGTTAATGTGTGCCAAGATTATTTAATCAATTTAATTTAATTTAATTTAATCAATTTAATTTAATTCAATTTAGAAAATACTATACAAGACTTTTAGCAGCGAAAATTTTCGCTGCTAAAAGTCTACTGTACAAGACTTTTAGCAGCGACATTTTTCGCTGCTAAAAGTCTTGTATAGTATTTTTTAGCGACGAACATTTTCGCCGCGAAAACTTTATTTAGTTTGGGTTTAAATGGATATGAATGTAAATGTGAATATGATGGAATATATTGTTAATCGATGTGTATCAGGAATTTTGTACGGATTTTGAGCCGGAATAATTTTCTTTTAAAAGAAACTTTTGGCGACGAAACTTTTCGTTGCTAAAAGATATGTCAGTTTATTTTTAGTAGCGAAAAGTGTCTTGTATAGTATTTTTTAGCGACGAACATTTTCGCCGCTAAAACTTTATGTAGTTTGGATTTAAATGGATGTGAATGTGAATATGATGGAATATATTGTTAACAAAGGTATATCAGGAATTTTGTATAAATGTATATCAGGAATTTTGTATGAATTTTGAGTTATAACATTTTTTTAAAAAGAAACTGTTGGCGACGAAAATTTCGTCGCTAAAAGATATGCTAGTTTAGTTTTAGCAGCGAAACTTTTCGCTGCTAAAAACAGACATATTTGAAAATTCTTAGTGTTTTGAATACTGTTTTCTAGCGACGAAAATTTTCGCTGCTAAAAGTTTATGTAAGTGAATGTGATGAAATGTTTATATCAGGATGAATATGATGAAATATATTGTTAACATGTGTATATCAGAAATTTTGTACGGATTTTGGATTGAAATTTTTTTTTTTAAAAAAAGAAGCCTTTGGCGACGAAACTATTTTGTCCTAGTAGCGAAAATTTTCGCTACTAGAAGTCTCGTAAAGTACAAGACTTTTAGCAGCCAAAATTTTCGCCGCTAAAAGCCTGACTTTTAGCAGCGAAAATCTTCACCGCTAAAAGTTTAAGAAAATCTACCCAGTTTTTAGCGGCGAAAATTTTCGCCGCTAAAAGTCTCGTAGAGTATTTTTAGCTGCGAAAATTTTCGCCGCTAAAAGAAATCTACCCAAATGTTTGGAGTATTTAGCAACGAAAATTTTCGTTGCTAAAAGTCTAATGCACTATGTTTAGCTACGAAAATTTTCGTCGCTAAAAGTTTCGTCGCTAAAAGTGAGCTTTTAGCGACGAAACTTTATTTCGTCGCTAAAAGTGACCTTTGGGGACGAAAATTAGTTTCGTCGCTAAAAACCTTGTTTTTTGTAGTGAGACGAATTTGAGCTTGAAGCCCTTGGGATCATTAATTCTGAACCACTTGATATCTTTGGGATACTTGAGAGCCCCTTCATCGTGCTCAGAAATCTGAAATGCGAAACAAGGAAAGCATAAGAACCATACTAGAAAGAAAGAGAAAGAAAATGAAAAAGAAAAAGAAAACGCGAGTTGGTGAAACATCATTTTTTGAGTCATTTACCTCCTCACCAACCACTTTGTTAATTTTCATTGCAATGAGCCAAAAATTTGGTACTCCTTTCTCTGAAAAAACAACACACAATAAGCATCCTAAACAAAGTATTTCCAATAAATTGGAGCACTCAAGGTTTGTTAAATACCTACTGTAGCTTTATTAAACAAATAAAAATGATACCTTTGCATACAGTGGATCATGTTCAGAAAGTGTCTTTTCAATAAACAAATAAAAATGATACCTTTGCATACAATGGATCATACATCTTCTGGTACTTAGCTTCAAGTGCCGCTCTCTCCTCAAAAAATTTTGCCTCCAACTCATCATGTTGGCTCTGCAAATTGAGAAACCATTACAAGATTCAAAACTCAAATCTTCTCTCAAGTACATCCATCATAAGCAGGGAGAAACATGCAGAGGTTTGACATGGTCAGATACTCGTGATTGTGAAACTAAGTTGAAGGAAAGCAAGAAAGAAAAAACATCCTAGAAATGAAACAAGCATTGACTATATTCTGAGAACCAGGAAAAAGCCAAGCAACAGACATTGAAGACATTAAACATAATAGGAATTCTGAATAGCAATACAACTAAGCAAGTGAACAATACCTTTGTGCAGTTCCACCACATTACCAAATGCTATTTAAATAGTGCATCAAAATAAATGCAAATCAGAAAAACTAGAACAGAGATTTCACAAAGTCAAGAATAAATATCCTACAGAACTACTGGAAGAAAAGGACCTTTGTTCATAATTTTTCTTTCCAGTTTAAAACTAACAAACTGAAAATCAATTGCAGTTTGCATAAGAAGGTTAGTTAGATTCTTCTAGTAGTATCTGAGAGGGGCCTCAATATTTATGAGAATTTGTAGAAATTGAGTGGGGGCAAACTAGAAATTCAGCGAGGCATGGGTGACTAAGATGTAATGAGTATATACAAATTTCCTACTACACCAGTGCAATTTGAGTCATCTTTGCAACGTAAGAAATGCAATCAACCAAACACAACCATGTGTGAAAAGCCGACTATGTGTGGCAACCTTACCATGCTGCGAGCAACAATGAAGGACTAACAATGATATACTATGACATCAATTGAACGTGCTTCTGCCCATGTATGAATGCACGTAAAAATATAAATGCATATGATCAACCTACTTATCATACATTCATTCTTATTCATCTAAACAGATCATCCAATATACCACAAAATGAATGGAAAAAACATAGTGTGCCGTAACAGCTGTTACAGGGCAATAAAGGTCATTACGTAAAGGAGCGGGGCAAACTTGAAATTCAGCGAGGCAAACATGAAAATGAGCGGGGCAAACATGAAATTCAGCAGGGGAAACTAGAAATTCAACAGGGCAAACTAAAAAATCAGCGGGGCAACTTGGAAAATCAGCTGGAAAAACATGAAATTAAGCGGGGCAAACTAGAAATTCAGCGAGGCAAACATCAAAGAAGGTGAAATATTATATCACCTTTGTATCTTACAAAAAGAAGGTGAAATAGAGCCCCTAAAAATCTAAAGGATGTAACATGTAATAGAAACAAGAAAGGAGATTGCCTAAACAAATTTAGGCGACTATCGTGCTTCTCCACTCCACCCTTCACCTTGTCAAACCACCATGTCAATGTACACCTAGATTTTGGGTTGGGAATTGCGGCAGAATATTTGTCGCCTGCAGAGATGAATTGAAAAACATATCAAACATAAAATTCACAAGATAAACGTAGTGGACAAAATCAGACTATGTTGAAAAGAATGTAGCATTTCATTAATTTGAACAAGCTTCATATGAAATGGAGATAGAACTTGAACGAGAAGTACCGAAAATTGTGCGAAACAAACTATCAACAAGAAGATGTTATTTGTAACTAGTTTTGTTGGTTGGTTAATTGGTCACAATTTCTTGTAATTGTGTTTTCTATTAATCCATATCTATATGATCTTATGAATAAGTTTGATAACAAACAAACATCATTGTTGGGCCCACTATAGTTTCAACGGTGGAAATCATTATGCCCATTGTTTCCCGTGGTATGATTCACTTACTCTTTTGATATGCTTTAATTTTGGGCTAAACCGCTAAAATTAGATGGACAGCATGGATATACTACATACATTCAATGTGGGCCCATTTAAGTGTAGGTTATAGGTTTAGGTTATAAGTTTAGGTTTAAGTTAGGTTATAAGTTAAGGTTTAGGGAATTAAGAATAGGTTAAGGTTTAGGTTTAGGAAATCAGGTTCAGGTTTAGGTTTGGGGTTTCAAGTTTAGGTTTAGGTTAAGGAGTCGATATTAGGATTAGGTGTAGGTTTAGGTTTAGGGATTTGAGAATACATTTAGGTTTTAGGTTTAAGTTATAGGTTATAAGTGTCGGTTATAGGTTTAGGTTTAAGTTAGGTTATAGGTTAAGGTTTAGGGAACTGAGAATAGGTTAAGGTTTAGGTTTAGGAAATCGAGTTCGGGACCGGGTTAAGGTTTGGGTTTTCAAGTTTATGTCTAGGTTAAGGAGTTGAGATTAGGATTAGGTGTAGGTTTAGGTTTAGGGATTTGAGAATGCATTTAGATTTTAGGTTATAAGTGTAGGTTATAGGTTTAGGTTTAAGTTAGGTTATAGGTTAAGGTTTAGAGAATTGAGAATAGGTGTAGGTTTAGGTTTAGGGATTTGAGAATACATTTAGGTTTTAGGTTATAAGTGTAGATTATAGGTTTAGGTTTAACTTAGGTTATAGGTTAAGGTTTAGGGAATTGAGAATAAGTTAAGGTTTAGGTTTAGGGATTTGAGAATACATTTAGGTTTTATGTTATAAGTGTACGATATAGGTTTAGGTTTAAGTTAGGTTATAGGTTAAGGTTTAGGAAATTGAGAATAGGTTAAGGTTTAGGTTTAGAGATTTGAGAAAACATTTAGGTTTTAGGTTTAGGTTTAGGTTTTAGATTTAGGTTTAGGTTTAGGTTTTGAGCGCGGGCAAACATGAAATTGAGTGGGGCCAAACTAGAAAATCAACAGGGTAAACATGAAATTGAGTGGGGCCAAACTAGAAAATCAACGGGGCAAACATGAAATTGAGTGAGGGAAACATGAAATTGAGCGGGGCAAACTAGGAAATGAGTGGGGCAAGCATGAAATTCAGCCTGACAAACTAGGAAATGAGGGGGGCAAGCATGAAATTGAGTGGGGCAAACACGAAAATGAGCGGGGCAAGCATGAAATTGAGCAGGGCAAACATGAAATTGAGCGGGGCAAACTAGGAAATGAGTGCGATAAGCATGAAATTGAGTGGGGCAAACATGAAATTGAGTGGGGCAAACTAGAAATTTAGCGGGGCAAACATGAAATTGAGTAGGGCAACCATGAAATTGAGTGGGGCAAACTAGAAAATGAGCGGGACAAACTAGAAAATGAGCGGGGCAAACTAGGAATTGAGCGGGGAAAAAATGAAATTGAGAGGGGGAAACATGAAATTGAGCAGGGCAAACACGGAAATGAGCGGGGCAAGCATGAAATTGAGCGGGACAAACTGAAAAATCAGCGGTGCAAACATGAAATTGAGCAGGGGAACATGAAATCAGCAGGGTAAACTATAAAATCAGTGGGGTAAACATGAAATTGAGCAGGGGAAACATGAAATCAGCGGGGCAAACTAGAAAATCATTATGCCTACTGTTTCCCGTGATATGATTCACTTGATATTTTGATATGCTTCAATTTTGGGCTCAACCCCTTAAATTAGATGGAAAAACGGATGGACGGCATGGATATACTACAGGAAACGGATTGGCTACTCCCCCTGCCACCAGATAATGGTTGGTGTTCGGTGCTCTGTGGGCCCCCATCATGATGTATTTTTATAGATAATTTTATCATATTATACAAAAATTAAGGTATATCCTGATCTCAATTGGACCACATTACAGGAAATAGTGTTTAATGAACATCGACCATTAAAAACTTTTTGGGGCCATAAAAGTATTGGGTTAAGATGATCTTTGTTTTTAGCCTTCATCTGGGTCTTTATCACCTAAAAAACAGATTGGATTTCAGATAAATAGTACAGTGGGCCTCAGGAGGATTTAAATGATGGATATCCAATCACCATTGTTTTCCTCTAGTGTGGTACATCTAAGATTTATATCCCTCTTATTTTTAATCTTGTAATATGTTTTCTTTATGTAGGCATGGTTTATTTTTCCTTGTAAGAAATAGATTCTTTCACATGCATATTACTCCTTTTAGTTAGGGATTTATTTTAGTGCTCAACTAGTAGTCCTTGGAATATTCATTTGAACGGGCCAAACTGGAAATTGAGCGGGCCACCAGTCAAATTTCCATCTAATTTGGGGCTCAACCCCTTAAATTAGATGGAAATTGAGCGGACAAATGGATGAACGGAATGGATGAAACACATACACCATGGTGGGGCCCACAGAGCACCGACCACCAACCACGTACACCATAGTGGGACTCACAAAGCAATGACCACCAGCCACGTACACCATGGTGGGGCCAAAGAGCACCGACCACCAGCCACATACACCATGGTGGGGCCCAGAGAGCACCGACCACCAGCCACGTAAATCATGGTGGGGCCCACAGAGCACCGGAGGAGTAGCCAATCCGTTTCCTATACCTATACATTCAATGTGGGCCCAACTGAGTTTAAAATATATCTGTGCCACGTGCTTTATTCGATGGACTGATCATTTTCAAAAGAAGACAAATGTTGATAGGGGAGCCCACAAAAAGGGTTTTTTTGTCTTTTTAACTGGGAGAGGAAAATGGGTGAAAGCAACGACAGTGAAGCAGCAGTGAAAAGGGAGAGGAAAAGGAAACTGTTGAAAGGCAGAGGAAAAGCAGCAGTGAAAAGGAGGGGTATTTTCATCCTGAAATTCGTAATCCGCACGTGCAGGTCTAAGTTACAAAAGAAAGTTTGTCTTCTTTCATATAAACAGCTGGATAAAAGGTGGGGTCCACGGTCCTAAATTTCTCCTCTTGTAATGTGCAATGGGGACGCATCATAGTGGTGAGTTCCTGACAGTGGGCCCCACCAAGATGTATGTATTTTATATCCACACCGTCCATCAATTTTTAAATATCATTTTAGGATATGTTTCCAAAAATGAAACAGATCCAAATATTCGGTTGACCTCACCACAGGAAACATTGGTCTCGGACCATTAAAAACTTTTGTGGGCCATGGAATTTTTGGATCAATCTGATATTTGTATTTTAACTTCATCCATGTCTGTGTGACTTTATCAACAGTTTTGAAGGAAAATAAACATCATAGTGGACCCTAGGAAGTTTTTAATGGCGAACGTTCAATGACCACTGTTTCCTATGGTGTGGTCCACTTAAGATTTGGATCTGCTTGATTTTTTACCTACTGACCTAAAATGATCTAGAAAAACGGATGGACGGCGTGGATATAAAAAAATATATACATCAAGGTGGGCCCCATGGTCAAGGACTCACCCACTAAGCTGTTACCCGGTACTCACCTAATCCACGCCCGTGTGATGGATGACACGCAGGCACGTAGAAATTGCATACGTCAGATACAAATAATTCAAAGTAAACTGTCCAAAAAATTGAGCTGTATTTGATTTTCTTACCATGCGATTGGTGCACATTTATTATTAGACGGTTAAAAATGAAAAGAAATCCATTGATCATGTTCTACAAATAGTTGTCCACGAATTAGAGGTTGAGATTGTTTAACCAATCTGATTTTAGTACTTACCAACAGTGGCTTCCCCGATTTAGCCGCTCTAATTCGAGTTATGCAATGCCGACGTTTACAAGTGCCTGCCTATCAAGCTTGATACCCTGCCAGAGTACAAAATAACTCTTATTAATCGAGCTTTGCTATGACCACGCATACATCTCATCTACACCTCTCATATGTGCCAGATCCAATCCATCCATCAGGTTGGCTCACCTTGTATATGTTTTTTCAATAATAAATCTAGTACGCTCAGTATGTGGGTCCCAATATTGAAAACAGGCGGACAGGTTAGATAACTTCTACTAAGATTTTCACCGCCACACATCTGTTTAATTTACAAACTGTGGCCCACCTAACCAGTGGATCAACCTGATTCTAGGGCTAGAGCATCAATGTATTGGTTCCCTTATGACAGATGTATTGGATCTTGGACTTATTTGACATGCTGGCGCATGTGTTGCGTGTACATGACCTTTATTACGCACGCGTGTGGTCGTAGTGACAAGAACTCATGGTTCAACCGGTGGGACGGAACACAGAGTTTCAACCCATCACGAGCGTGTGACATCCAGCCTGTCCAATTGGTGGGCCGCATCAGGATGATCATTATATACCGAAATCATCCCGGTCCACTCACTAGGTAGGATGCACCAAAAAAAAAAAAAATGTATAGCCATTGATTAATAAAAATACAATTGTGATCTAATTAATCAGATGAGGTTGATTTTTTGCATAAGGTGTTCCTCATTTTGGGACCAACCAATTAGACGGGTTGGATGTGGTACATACGTGAGAGGTTGGAAGTTATCCACTGGATAGTGGGTAACTTATGATCCAACCCATTGGGCTTAAGATCTTCTCCTTGTTAGTCTATGGCAATATCATTTTATTTTTTTTCCCTTTAACTTCTTTTATACTATTATTTTTGATGAATCATCCATTGTTAACGGCCATGGCTAAGCACATTTTTGCTCCCCACTTAGTTTCGAACATGGAGAACCTTAGGTGCACAAGAAATATGACAACATTTTTCAAACAACGGAATAATAATAAATTAAATTTAAAAAAACTACTTAATTAATATGGAATTTCTATTGCCGTACCTTTTTTTCGTAAGGTTTTCAAAATGCTACCTAATTAATTCATATAATTATCATTTCATTGCCTTCCATCATATTTCTTTAACACAGTTAAGTGGGCATGCAAATAGATGCGTTGGCTACTTAAGTAGGCACCATCATATTGTTTACATGAAAAATCCACCCCAACCACCATGTGTATTACCCTATATTAGCATACAACTGTATGTTAAGCTAGTGATAATAATAAAATAATAATAAAAAAAAAGAGCCTCATCTATGATATAGGTGGACTATATAATTGAAAATTAGTGTACAATGCAACCACCACCCTCTAAACTATTTTTGTTAATATGGCCAACCTTAATCATGTATGGGCCTGATTTTTAAGTCCCAAGCTTAAATTTTGGTGTGGCATCCAGTAGCTATAGTGGAGTTCATATAATCATCACAGTGGGCCAATAAAAAGAAAGAGTGGGCGTCTTGTCACGACTCGAATTTCAGGTATCGAGCTCGCATCCAAGACCCGAGATACGCATTATGACCTGTACACTGAGTATACTTACTCCATCCAATACATTTATGCAAAGACATAAATTTGATATTGTTGAGGTAGAATCTAAGTTTCATACAATCACAATCACATATTATACGTGCAAAAACCAACATCCATGCAAGCTTAGCTATTTTACGTCTAGTTAAAGACCCACATATTTGGGTTCTTATTAGAGCTATACAAGAGCCAAGCTAACTCAAAAAGCTCGCTTGCCTTAGCTCGATCTAGCTCTGTTTTACTCGGCTTGAATGGCGACTCAAGGCAAGCCAAGCTTCATATGACCCAGCTAATTTGAAAACAAGTAGAGGTCGAGCAGAGTTAAGCTTGACTCGGCTTGGCTCGAAGCTCGAATCTTAATTTTAAGTTTGGTTAGCTCGAGCTCGAGCTCAGCTTGAATATTATACACACACACATGTCCCTTTTTTTTACATTTCCCTTTACAAACCTAATTAATCCATTGTGCTTGCCCGAGCTTCTCTCTCTCTCACTCACTCTCTCTCTCTCTCTCTTAATGGTAATGTACATCTAAATATAATCTTTGATTTTATTTATTTATTTATGTAATTGTTTAAAAATAAGAAAATCCTAAATCCCAAAATTGAGATTTGAGATTTTGAATATATGATTTTCAAATTAAAAGGTTTGGCGATTAGGTTTGGAGTGGGAGCTCGAATGGTAAGCTCGAGAGTAAGCTCAAGCTCAAGGTGAGCATGGACAAGTCAAGCCAAACTCCATTGGTAAGCTCGAGGGCGAGCTCGAGCTCGAGGAGAACACGGGTGAGTCAAGCCAAGCTTGGCCCACCTCAACTCAGCTCGATGCACAGCCCTAGTTCTTATTCACATGTCTGGAATTAATACTTAAATCAAATAATGTAACGCCCCGAAAATCGGCACCCGATTACAGAGACCCCGATCCCGAGTTCCCGGGTGTTAACCCAATGAGAATGCACATGTAACCTTATTTAGATTTACATTCATTCCACACACGGATAATCAGAGTAACGCAATTCACTTAGCGGATCCAAAGCGAGGTGGAGATAATGAAAGATTCAGAATTATAAGGCTAACAATCAAAAATACAATTTTTATGGTGGTGATCACCCAAAATAAGGATTATACAAGCCACAATATACATACCCAAGACAGTTAAAGTGTAAAGCTTTCAGTTTACGCCCAATTCTCCGAAACATAACGGTGTTGACACAACCCGATATGAACCTACCTGTATGAGGTCTCACTAGTACATGTGTCAATGATATGCCTGGTTGGTGTTTTAAAGCACCGTCCCAGGTGGGAGTGAGTAGCTAACTCAGTGGTTTCATTAGTTCTAAGTTACACATGTTATCGACACAATCAGCGCAGTTAATAATAAATAAGAAATCAAACAATTTCTAAATACTCTTTTTAAATGTGCATATGAGATATGACATGATGCATGCCCTTTTCAAACAACACTCCCTCACACGCAACTCCGACCACTTGGTTCGCAAATGACAACACTTCCTCAATATGAGACTTCAACGCCTGTTTCGCCACATTCTAAAATAATGCGATGCGATGAATGATCATGTTGGCTGAGTAATTATTAAGTTCAATTCATCCAGCATATTGATGAAGCTAGGATACCGACATTATATCACGAGTCCTTATCTGGATCACATGGCTCGTTATCTCACATAGCGACTCCTTACCAGTGTTCCTTGATCCAAATTTAGGTGTCACCTGTTTATCTCATAAAACAACAATTCCAAAGGTACGGTATGAAACCTAAATGTATGAGGATCAACCCGGTATGAATTGTCACCCAATACTGGGAACGATCACTTAGTTCCGAGATACAGGCTTGTCACATAAAACCAAAACACATAAAGGAAAAGGGCTCATCACCTAATTACATTCACACCCGGTCGTTCGAACGATAATCTGGCACGAAACCATCGGCCGGGTAATTTGACGGGGGTCATTCGAATAATGGCCTATCACCTCCATCAGTGCTCATTGGTCACTATGGGGAGGCTCGTCACCCCAGCATAGGTTGATAGCTCAGACACGGTGTCACATACCACCATGCCCTGCTCATGAGTCTTAGTTGCTCACTGGTCACTACGAGGAGGCTCGTCACCCCAACGTAGGTTGACAACTCGGACACGGTGTCCCATACCACTATGTCCGGCTCATGAGTCTTAATTGGATCGTGTTGCACTAACGATTATGAATGGACACATCCATTGGAAACGGGGTATCCTGGATTCCATTTAGTCGTGTCATACATTGTAAACATACATGATCAGTCGGGTAGTGGACTAATTTGATTGACCTGGGAGAACTACGACACAACCGACATTAGGTGCAAGTAGCCCGTGTAATCCAGTTACTGTTAGTCATCTGTGTTCAACCCGGGTTGATCAAACAAGTCTAGGGTGGCCGCCTTAACTTGGGCCACTCCTTTAGTTCAGGCGGTTAGTCAACTGACCCAACATCATAAAAATTATACGTATCGCTACGAACTAAACATTACATCACACAATTATAGCATGGGTTCTACTACACAATCAATCAAGCATTTCATCGAACATGTGTGCATCAATGAAGCAACACACCTACTTAGGCATTTTATCGAACATGTAAGCATCAATGAAACAACACATCTACTTAGGCATTTTATCAAACATGCGGGCATCAATAAAATAACACATTCAGTTGGGCATTCCATCGAGCATATGAACATCCATAAAATAATACATTCAATCACATAGACCTTTTATCAAACACATAAGCATCCATATGCAACCAATAACATATATTATAGAAAAAAAAAATCAAAATGTCAACATATTAGCATGCACAAATTCATCTACAAGCATTTAATCATTAACCGAGACCCTCAAGGGTTGATAAATGATAATCTAGAGATAATGGTCTGCACCTTTAAGAAGAAATCTCCTATTTTGAGCTCCTAGGGTTAGGAATTTGGAAAAAAATCATCAATTCTTAAATCAAAATCAAGAAAACACAATTAATGACTAGAAATCTACACTAGGTTGCTTAATCAAAGGGTAAGATATAAATTTTACCTCCGATTCTTGGCATGGGTGGATTTGGTGGAGGTTTGGTAATAGCCAAAGGTTTGGTTGAAGGAGTACTAACCCTACAAGCACCAAGATTTCCATCACTCAAACACACACACTCTCCATTCTCTTTCTCTTTCTTTTCTCTCCATTTCTCTCTTTCTCTTTCTCTTCTCCCTCACCCAAGCTAGGGTATGAAATTCGTATGAGAGAATGGAGTGCCCAAATGAGGCCCTTATATAGTGCCAGAAGTTGTGCAAATGGCCCTATTGGCCCTTTATCCATTATATTAACTCTAAAGGGAGGTTATTTCCCACTTATAGGGTCTTTCCACTGGCTCATCCACGTCAGGGGAAAGGTGCCCCACTATAGGATCTATAGTTTGTCAGAATTGGGCAACAATCGGACTCTTCGATCAACCGTGGGGGCCCCACTTACGATGGATGGTCGTCTGTGATTAGGGTTGTACACGAGTCAAGCTAGCTCAAAAACCTCGCTCGACTCGGCTCGACTCAGCTCAGATTGACTCGGCTTGAAAGGCCGACTCAAGGCGAGTCAAGCTTGTTTACTAAAGCTCGAGTTGAGTTCAAGCCAAGTTCGACCATGGTGTATTTCAACTCGACTCGAACTCGACTCGACTCAAAGCTCGAGCTCGAGCTCGACTCGGCTCGAGTAATATATTTTAATAATATATATTATATTAATATTAAATATATATATTTAAGTTTTAAAAAAGAAGTTCAAACTTAAAAGTTTTTACTAAAAAACCCTACCCGTGCCTACCCGTCCCCATTCCCTCTTTTTCTTTCCGTTACCCTACCGAGGTAAACTCGACTCAACTCGAACCACTAGCTCGACTCGAAAGCTTTGGCAAACAAGTCAAGCTTCAATGTTAAGCTCGAGGGTGAGCTCAAGCTCGAACTTGAGTATAGCATGGACGAGTCAAGCTAAGCTTGGCCCACCTCGACTCGACTCGGCTCGATGTATAGCCCTATCGGTGATCGATCGAGGCCGTGGCTATACGGATATGAGTAGAAAATTATCTTTAACTCATACCTCGAGTTTGGTTGCGATCTAACGGTCGGAAAGCCACAATTTGGTGAAAGAGAAGAAAGTCTATTTCACATAAGTTTCAGGCTTCAGCCTAGGGTATTTGCGCATTTTAAACACTCAGCCTCTGGCCCAAGTTGTGCAGTTCTGGTTACTATCTTGATTCTCTACCCGTGATGGATGTCAAGCCCAGCGAGACGGATATTATTCTATAATTTCATAACTAAAGGCCCACTAACGACCGGTTTAGAGCTTGTTCAGAAAATCGGGGCGTTTCTGGAATGAATTAAGTATCAATATTTCTTGTGCGTAATTATTAGGGTTTAAATTAACTACGTTCATAGTTTGGCATATTTATAATTAGCGAAAACGGCGATTCGGTCTTAATAACCCTAAACCGTTGGTTTTTAGGCTAAAGGGGTAACTGGATCGATTTGGTTTGTTAATTAAAATCTGACCCCTACTTGTCTCGGCTTTGGGTAGATCTTTATTTAGTTACGGTTGTCTCGATTAGTCAGTAATAGGTCGACTAGATTTGGACCCTACGTGAACAAATCCCGAGGCTAAGCTCGATGTTTAAATGATCAGGCGGATTTGTTGGCTTTCTACGGTTGATTAATTGGATTTGTACGGTTCTTTACTAGTACCACCCGCGTATAGGCTCACTTTGAACGTCAAGGGCCAATAAGCAACAACGTAGGCTAGTCATATTGAAGATTTTCAAGGGTTTTTTTAAAAATTCAAAATAACGAAAATCTAAGACGTTACAAATAATCATGTCGAAAACTCAAAATCATAAATCAATGTCACCATTTCAAGCAACATATAACAAATCATAATTTATTCCAAAAATAACAAATGAGAACTAAATTGATAATCAAGATCGGTCCAAAGCGGCCAATTATTCTTTCGTCAGGTAAGGCCACGTGTCCCATGGATCCTCCTTTGGTTTGAATACGTTCACCTGTTCTTATGCCAAAGGTTCAGCCTCGGTCACATATGTACGATTTTTCGTCAATAAAGGGTAAGTTGGTTAGGCTTAGTGATTCCCGACATGATTTATCACATCAAAATTAAAATAGAAATACATACAATAGTACACAAACAATCATTTAACAATGTAAATGCAATGAATGATTGTATGCATAAATTAATGCCATGAGAATGCGTACATGCATGAATGCATCAAGTTAGGTTTTCTCTTCATTTCTTTTAGTTAAGGTAGGACTCTCTCATGTTTCATTCCTTAAGAAGGAGAAGGCGTTAGGAATTGGAGAGATACAAGGGAAGAGAGATTTGAGGGATGCAGCAGAGATAAAGAGGGAGATAAGAGAGTTATGAAACCTCTCTCTCTCTCTCTCTCTCTCTCTCTCTCTCTCTCTCAAATTCATTTAAAAAAATAAATTAAATTTAGAGTAAAAATCCGATCGTTACATGTCTCTCTCCCAACCATTTTCTTTAGTGCAGTCCACCAAAATCACAAATCAACCTTTTTCTGAGGTTCAAATTGGATCATGCATCTTTGGTCAAAGTGGATGTTATACACAAATCATTGTGTGCTCCACCAAAAATAAGTCCCAATGTCCCCATGCAACTATGCAAAAAGGTTATTTATAAGAAAACAAAATTTTATGGGATGTCGGCCTTGATTTTGATGGACCCACCATGATGTTTATGTAAGATTCACTTTGACCATTAGATATTTAATCACATATTGGGCCCAAGGATAAAAATCAGGCTGAGTGGTAATTTTGGTGGGCGACACCAAAGGAAATAGTTGAGAGAGAGAGAGAGAGAGAGAGAGAGAGAGAGAGAGAGAGAGAGAGAGAGAGAGAGAGAGAGAGAAAGAGAGAGAGAGAACGTGCACTATAGGCCCCACAATGATAATTATATGAAATCCACTCCAACAATTAGATTTTGTATAAAATTTTGGCCAATGGCCCCAAAAATATACTCGTCTATGATTCAATTGGGCCACACTAATGGAACCAATTTGGAGGGTGAGCATTGACTTGTACAATGTTTTCAATCATGTGGTCCATCTGAAGCAAAGATGGAATTAAATTTTGGGTTCTTGCCTAACCTAGTGGTCAGGATGAATTTTACATGAGCATCATAATAGGGCCCACTTGAGCCACCGATCCATTGGCTCGCTAGACCACCATGGGGGAAGGTAGTGGAATGATAATTATATCAATTATGAGGTGACATTTTGAAAACCTTTCTAAAAAAAAGTTACTAAAATGTAAATTCAATATTATTTAGGATTTTATTTTTATTTTTTTTGTAAAACTCCCTTTAAATAAAGTCTTGACCATTTTAAAATTTATGATTTTCAGCCACCATGCCATTCCACGGTATACATATATATTTTTTTTTAAAAGAAAAAGCCGAAAACCTAGATGCATGCGACTTTCATAAATTCCATCCCATTTATTAGATACACTACCCTATTCTAACCATTGGACCCAAAAATCATGATAATCCAAATCTCATGTAAGAGGAAATATTTAAGCGAGAACACCCATCATTAGTTTTGTGTAGGATCCATTGTAGTGTTTTGACGTACGGTGTGCTACAAATGCATTTTTAGCAAGATTGGACCAAAATAATCTCAAACGAAAGCGAAAGTAATCCATTAAATACAAGCCCGATCCTACATAGGGCATGGCATAATTGGGCTCTAGTCGTGTTTTGATCAAAGAAATTTGGCTAGAATAGGGAGAAATTATTGTTCAAAGTTTAGACCATAAATTAGTCGTAACTTTTGATATAGGCATCTTCACGAAATGCACGACCTTTCAATCTTTATATAACAATGCTCTCGAGGTGAATTGGCCTACTATGCCAACTAAACTCGTCTATTTTACTAGAAAACGCACCACCCAATTTACAATTTCAATTTTAAAAAATTTTAGTATATTTAGTAATTTTTATTTTTATCATATCTCCTTATTTTTAGAGTTTTAGGATTTCCATTTCTTATAGAAATTTCTTGTAATAATAATAGGAATGCTCCAATAAAGCTTATATAGACTTTTTATTTTTGACAAATTAGGCTTTAGAAAAGTTTTGCTATTTTTGGTAATTAAGAATTTTACTATTTCGAGTAATGTCAAATTATAATTTGAATGTTTTTTTATTAGTGGTGTATTCGAGAATTCATACGAACATTATTCAATAAAATATTTAAATTTCTCCCTTATTTTCTTGTGAATTCAAGAGCTCTTCTACATATTCAATGTTTTAATCACTTAAGAAAAACAATGATCTTTCTCCTATTATTTCATGCTCTTCTATGCATCATGCTTATATGTTGTCCAATTAATATGCTAATGTGCCTCATCATGGTGAAAGGATTATCCAAAACATACAGTATTCATAAACTTTAGGTGAACCATACCCATAAATTGAAAAATTTTAGGTATAATTTCACGTGGCAGGGCAGCCAACTTGATAGTAGGATTAATCAAATTAGTCTAATTTTTAGAGTGTAGACTAGAGAAGTTGTGTTTTACTTGATGGGCATGCATTCCTAACTAGTGAAAGAAACCTGATAAGCAACTAACCCAGGTGCCCAACCGTTTCCGACTTTCCCTCTTTCGACATCTCTCCTCCTCTCTCTACATGCATTGTACGTGACAGACGCTCGAGTTTACTTAGATACGGATTCTTGGATCGCCATCTACATGTCACGCTTTAATTCTTCCAAGTGTGCCCATGCTTTCGCAATCCACACTGTTGGCCAATTGCACGCCAGAGTCAAAGGAGCATTAGCAAAAGGTCTCCTTCATTGGACAATTATAACCGTCTATTTATGGCATACAAATAGAGGGTTAAGATGGGAAGCACAACCTGAAATAATGTAAAGTATTATGGCTACGATCTTCTAATCTGAGATATTTTTGGAAAAAATTCCAATTTCCTAGCTCCCTTGCACATGCACCCCCCTCCTCTCTCCCTCTCTCCCCTCCCTCTCTCAGCTGCTAGAAATTCTGTGGGAGATAAAGGGTTTAAGAGTTTTATACCCTAGAATTAAATCATTTGGCCCTGGGTTCCATTAGTTGCTTCAAACGGCCTTGTGGAACCCATTTCTTGCTGTTGGGGTTGCTCTGATGGCCCCCTGGACCATCTAATTTATGGGATAGGTGCCCCGTGGCCTAATGAAGGGCTGTGCAAAGTTTGACGACAAACGGATGCGGGGTTTTATCACAAGGGTCCGATTTGCGATCAACGGTCACCATTTCTCGATCAGGGGTCAGATTTGGCAGACGAGTACAGGAAAATATCTTCAACCTATGGTGCAAATTTGGGTGAAATCCGACGGCTGGAATGTCATAATTTATTGTCCTAGGTGGTGGGGTCATTTATTTTAAAATTCAAATTTTTGGCCAATACTTGGGAGAGTTGCATTTTACAAGTGTCAACTAGACGACGCAAATCGTCTGTTTAAAGGTGTCTTTTGATTCTGTCGTCCGTAATGGACCACAAGCCTAGTGAGATGAACATTATTGTATAATTTCGGAACTAGCGGCCCACTAACGAGTGGTCTAGAGCTTGTTCGGCTAATCGGGGCACTTCTGGAATAAATTGGATAGGGAGATTTCTTGGCCACAGTTGTTGAAGTATATATTAACTAAGTTCACAGTATGACTTATTCGAAATTAGTGAAAATGATTATTCGGTCATGTTCACTCTAAACCATTGGTTTTAGGCTAAAAGAGTAACTGGGTTGATTTAGTCCATTAGTCAAGATTCGGGCCATAGCTGACTCGGCTTCGAGTAGATCTTTAATTTAGTTACGATTGTCTTGATTAATCAGTGGCAGGTCAGTTAAATTTTGGGCTCTATGTGAATAAATCATGGGGATAAACTTGATGTTTAAATAATCGGTTGGGTTCATTAGTTTTCTACGGTTGATCAATCTTATTTGTACGGTTCTTTATCAATAGCAGTCGCGTATAAGCTCACCTCGAGTGTCAATGGTCCGTAAGTGATGACGTGGCTAGTTATTAAAAAAAAATTAAGGATTTTTGGCAAATCCAAAATAGCAAAAATTCGGGGTGTTACAATTGGCCTACTCTGCCGACTAAATTCATTTTATTTACTAGAAAATGCACCACCTAGTTTAAAATTTTGATTTTAAAAAATTTTATTATTTTTTTCATATCTCCTTATTTTTAGAGTTTTAGGATTTCTATCTTTTTTAGAAATTGCTTATAATAATAATAGGAATGTTTCGATAAAGTCTATATATACTTTTTATTTTTGGCAAATTAAGCTTTAGAAAAGTTTTGATATTTCAAATAAATAAGAATTTTTCTATTTTTAGTAATGTCGAATTATGATTTGGATTTTTTAATTAGCGGTGTACATGTATTTGAGAAAATCATATGGACATTATTCAATAAAATATCTAAATTTCCTCTCTTATTTTCTTGTGAATTAAGGAGCTCTCCTACATATTCAACGTTTTAATCACTTAAGAAAAACAATAATCTTTCTCTTATTATTTCATGCTCTTCCATGCATTATGCTTATATGCTGTCCAATTAATATACTAATGTGCCTCGTCATGTTGAAAGGATTATCCAAAACATACGGTATTCATAAACTTGAGGTGAACCATACCCATAAATTGAAAAATTTTAGGTATAATTTCACGTGGCGGGGCTGCCAACTTGATAGTAGGATTAATCAAATTAGTCTAATTTTTACAGTGCAGGTCAGAGAAGTTGTGATTTACTTGATGGGCATGCATTCCTAGCTGCTGAAAGAAACCTGATACGTAACTAACCCGGTGCCCAACCGTTTCTGACTTTCCCTCTTCCGACGTCTCTCCTCCTCTCTCTACATGCATTGTACGTGACAGACTCTCTACATACATGTCACACTTTACTTCTTCCAAGTGGACCCATGCTTTGGCAATCCACACCGTTGGCCAGTTGCACGCCAGAGTCAAAGGAGCACTAGCAAAAGGTCTCCTTCATTGGACAATTATAACCGTCTATTTGCTGCATACAAATAGAGGGTTAAGATGGGAAGCACAACCTGAAATAATGTAAAATATTGAGATATTTTTGGGAAAAAGTCCATCTGCAATGGGATGTAGCAAATCAACGGTCTGGATTGCCAAAGCTTAGGCTCCACTTATCGGACTTGAAAACCCGCATATTATTGTGCAAAGCCTCGGGTGCGTATCGTATCAGACCTGTAAATTCCATGAATTACGTGCATAGGACAAATCTCGCTCTTGGCAATTTCTCTGCCCAGGAATTTCTCAGGATTTTCAAAATGTAATGTTTTTCTACCGTCATAATTGGAAAAATCTCATTGAAAATAGAATAATTAAAATATTTTTATAAATTAATAAACGATTTTAGTTTTAAAAATATACGTAAATTGATTTATTTTAAATCTCAAATAATTTTTGTATTAAAATCGTGAAAAAAAAAAAATTCAATATTCGCGAATTTATACGATGGTATCACGATATTTACAAAATCTCGGGGTAATTTGTTTGTGTTATGTGAGATTTGCTTTTCCAGCTCCACATTCTTTGTATCCTCGTGGAGTCGTGTTCCACAACTTTTTATATGGGAAATTCTCAATGCCACCCTACACGGATTCCTTGTGGGACCCGCACACGCATTTTAATATGAAAATTAATTAGATACGGCGGTTGTATCATAAGTTACTGTACATCTATTATTTTTATACTAAAGGACCCAATATAAAGAATATCCTAGCAGTACAAAATATGGGACAACCTCCTAGAGAAATCCACTCTGTATATCAGTTGTGGTCCAAAAAATGAGGCAAATTCAAAAATAAAGTGTACCACATCATTAGAAATAGTAAGGATGGAAACAACCATATACCTTCAGAACTGTTGGGTTAAACTGAAAACGTTGACTAGGGACGTGAATTTCCTGAGAAAGACTTACGAAGGAAGTTTCTACGCTGGAAACTTAGGTAGGGCCTACCATGTTGTTTGTGAGAAATCTACCTTGTTCGTCCGTTTTGTTAGATAATTTTACGACATGAGACCAAAACTGTGCAGGATCCAACACTCAAGTGGGCCGCACTCAAGGAAAAAGGTGGGCATGGAAATTCCTACCTTGAAACCTCCCTGGGCCGACCGTGATGCTCACATGACATCCAAACCGTTAATAACATCATTCCTTTTGGGATGAACCGAAAACACAAAAATTAGCCTCATTCAAAACTTCTTTGGCCTCGAGAATATTTCAACAATGGACGTACAATCCTTACGTTTTTGGCCCACTTGAGTATTGGATCCAACTTAATTTTGGCCTCGTCCTAAAATGAGCTCACAAAGCAGATGGACAATATAGATTTCTCACAAACATCACGGTGAGCCCCACCTAGGTTCTCAGCACAAGAACTTCCTGTGAATGCCTTTCACATGAAGTACATGTCCTATTTTGAGAGACCACCTTGACGTGGCTTTTATTGTAAGGTAGTGAAGCTAATGAATGGAGTGGATTTTCTAATAAAATTGTGATGGCCCCATGGCTCCCGCCAATTGGGCATGCAATTAGCACAAGGAAATTAATCTATGTTGTTAGGATGGAGTCCATGAGTCAACCAAAGAAGCCTTAATAAAAAAAAAAAAAAAAAATGAAGTTGGTAAACAATTTGGGTTTGTCTACTTGGGCCATAAATGAGTTTTGGTTGTCTACTCAGCACGTTGGTGTTCTTGGTGAGGATGCTCAAAATCGTGGCCCGCCATTAGAGCTAGACACAAACCAAGTTAGCTCGGCCAGCTCACTCGACTTGGCTCGAAAAAGCTCGACTCGACTCGAAACTAGGTTTGGGCTAATTCAACTTGGTTTTTGGAGCTTGAAATTTTTTTGGGCCAAGTTCAAATAGGAATTCTCGAGCCCTACTACTTTGGCCCCTAGTCCACTCTCTCTCTCTCTCTCTCTCTCTCTCTCTCTGCCCGAGCGAGCGTCCCGAGGCCCAGCCCACTTTCCCTCTCTTTCTGCCCAAGCGAGTGGTCGAGCGCCCCAACCCTTACCCCCTTTCCCCTTTCCCATTTCTCCTCTCTGTCCAAGCCAGCGAACCCGAACCCCCAAGCTTGTCCCTACTTCCGGCTGAGCAAGTCACTACCCTGCGCGCTCATCTTTCCATCCTTGCCTCCGTTTGTAGACAACCCACACCGGGCAGATAAGCTAATTAACTCTAGAAGCCTAAACTCTATGAACCCTAATCCCAAACCCTAAACCCTAGGAACCTAAAACACTAGAGCCTTGAGTCAGCTTGACAAGTCAACTCACTGACTCAACTCACCCGGTCAACCTACCCAATCCAACAACCTAGTCAACTCACTTAGCTAAGCTTGAACTAAAGCCCAAAAGCAAGCCCAATCGAAAAAATATGCAAAACTACAAAACAACAACTTTCACAGCAGAGCCTCCACACGCGTGAAGGTTGCCTGCTAAAGTAGGGAGTCCAAGTGGGGATCGGCGGCAGCTAGCTTGCCACTGGCCACGTGACACTCCCCCTCTTCGGGTTGGCGTCCTTCAAGCATCTAGAATCTCCCTTTTTCAGACCCTAAGTGTGCAATTGATGTATATTTACTTTGATGCCCATCTCTTTACCTAAAATTATGTTTTACCACTTCATCCAACTCATGAGATGATGTCATGTAACAATCTTTAATCATAACCCTTCAATCGCCTTTTACCCCTAAGATCACCAGCAAATATTAGAAAACTAGGTTTAGACACTATAAATAGCCACTCCCCTCCTCATTTCAAGCACCCACTACATTCATCATTATCAGCAATTTAGGAAAGATATCCCTCCTAAGTCCTCATCCCTTAGGGTCATAATCATCTAGTCATCCTTCCACCAAGGGGAGAGAGAGAGAGAGAGAGAGAGAGAGAGAGAGAGAGTTCAGCCCTAGTCTAGCCTGACCTAGCCAAAACATGAGTCTCCTTAGCTACCTAACTTCAAATTTGAGGCACTTGATCTAGCCTTGCAATACTACCGTTCAAGCTTCAACCAATTTTTTCAAATCAAAGCATTAGCATCATACAACATTCATTTCCTTCTTAACTTTCTTGCTCCTTAAACACATCGTCATTACATTGCATTTCATTATTTTCTCGTATCTAACTGGAAGGCGTATGCTCTGTGACTTATTGATATAATCAGAGCAGGTCTACTAAAAGCCTCAACCAGTTAGCCATCGTTTTGTCATATACATTGCATTCCATCGTTTTCTCGTATCGAACTGGTGGATATATGCTATATGACTTGCTGATATAATCGGAATCGACCCATCATAAACCTTAGCAAGTTTAGTCGTCGTTTTATCATAAGCATTAATACAACATCAATCATCTTATATATCTCATTTCTACATACTTTGCACCATACACTCGATTGTTACACGCGCACACACCCTCACACACTCACACCGTAGTGGGATTTCACCACCTATGGATACTCGCACCCTTAACCGGGTGTTGAAACTCCTGAGAGTCTACCACCAGAGCAAGAGTACGGATTCAGCAAGATCTTGTTAAGTAAAGACCATACATCTGTACTGGCAGATAGGGTGTCTAACACCTTCCTTATCTGTAACCACAGTCCCTTACTCGGAATCTATAGAACATACAACTTAAGAGTAAGCTTAGGGTTAAGAATATTCAAATTCTCGATCCTAAGTGTTTCTATAGGGTCTAACCGATTGTAGGATCAAAATAATTAGTTAGTAATGACTCTGGTCAAATATAACAACTTCTTACCCCCAAATGAAAGCACTCGAACAAGGCAAACTGTGGAAAAGCAAGCTGATCTCTCGTCCCTTGGGAAATCTTCCTCTAATATCCACACCGTTGGAGCCCTTCTCTGCACACCCGCCCATGTAGATTGTCCTTGCCTCTTTGTCTACCCCAAAAACACTAGCTCTCATATCTCATTGTTTTGTAAATAAAAAAAATAAAAAAATAAAAAATAAAAATAAAAAACTCATGCTTAAACTCGGCTTGAGCTGGCCCAAGCTGTTGATCCAAGTGAGCCAGCTAGCCAATCACACATGGGACTAATTCGAGCCGAGTTCAAAGTGGGGTGGGCTGTTGGCTGAACTGAGGCGAGTTGCTATGTACTTAGTTTGACTTGTATCACCCACCTGTTTACACCGTACATGCTGGATACCAGCCAAATCATCTAAGGCTCTGCATTCAATGGTTGTTCGGCAGTCAAATATTTAACTGATCAGTATACCCACCATAGATAGGCCACTACGATACCCAATAAGACTTCTTAACCTTTCCTTCGGTCAGCCCATTGAACGGTTCCAATTGTTGCATTTTTCTTCGCCTTTTTTCCTTTTTTTTTTTTTTTTAAAAAAGAAAAAAGAAAAAGAAAAAAATTAACACCATATCCTATCCGTGACGGGGCCGGAACACCCAAGCTCTTTGGCCCCACCATGTTGTATATGTGAAATCCACTCCATCCATCAGGTGTGTTCCTCCATTCTATAGACGTGTGGCCCAAAATCAGACAGATTCACAGCTCAGGTACGCCGCACCACAGGTAACAAAGGGTATGATAATACGCCAACCATAGGTTTGTGTGTGGCTACCATGGTGTGTATCTTTCGTCGAACTTGTTCATCATCAGGTGGGGCTTACCAATACGGAAGGAAGATTAAAAATCAGACCGGCCACAACGGCTGAACTTATAGTTTTATGTGTAGTTTTACATTTTTTTCAATTGTTGCAACCCATCGAGTTTGTTTATTGAACTGATATTTTGGATGTACAGTTAGCATAGCAGTTATCACCTGATGGACGGAGTGGATTTCACATGCAGAACATGGTGGGGCCTAAAGAGCTTGGATGTTTTAAAACTGAGATCCACCGGGTGGATGGGATCCCTGACCGTAGGCCCACCTTGATGTATGTGCCTTATATCCAGGCGGTTCATCTATTTTAAAAACTGATTTTAGGGATTGATAGAAAAAATAAATCCGATTCAAACCTCAGATGCACCATAATAGAGGAAATAATTGTAATTAATCATTAAAAACTTCTCATGTACCACAAAAGTTTTGGATCAAGCTAATATTTGTGTGGTATCTGCATACAGGTCTTTGTGACCTTGTCAACGGGTTGGATGGAAAATAAACATTCCGGTGGACCCATGATTCTTTTAATGGTGGGGATCTAATCACTACCGTTTCCTGTGGTATAGTCCACCTAAGATTGTATCTGCTTCATTTTTCGCATCATGTCCTCAAATGAGCTCTCAAAATGGATGGACGGCGTTGATGTATGACACATACATCACACAGGATCCACCCAAACCGCGCCCTAAAACTGACGACCTGATTCATATATGCTCCGACCACGTGTACGGTGGAGAAACGTGTCTAGAACATTCTGGTGCCAGTAGTGACGTGCACAACTCACTCCTCTGCGCGCGAAGAATCCGATTCTTGCAGCGGCTATTCTCTGACGCGGATTGCGTCCTGCGGTCCAGGCAGGGGCTCTGTGGGGCCAACGTGATGTATGGATTTTATCCAAGTGGTCCATCCATTTTTACAGATGATTTTAGATACGAGTTCAAAAAATGAGACAGTGCCAAGACTCAAGTGGACCACACAGTGGAGATTGAATGGCCATCATTAAAAACTTTGGGAGCCGCAGTGGTTTTGATCAAGCTTGTATCTATGTCTTCCCTTCATGCAGTTATATATTATCTTATGAACAGGTTGGATGGAAAATAAACATCACGGATGTCCTACAAGGCTTCAACGGTGGTCGTTATTATCAACACTGCTTCCTCTGGTGTGGTCCACTTGAACCTTGATCTGCCTCATTTTAGGTCATGAACCAAAAAAAATGAAGCTGTAAAAATGGATGGACGGCGTGGATAAAACCCATATATCACAGGTGGGCACCACAGAGCCCTTGCATGGACGGGGGCTGGACGCAATCCGCGTCCGCTATTCTCTTCTCGACCAAGACATTCCGGAGCCGTGAAGTGAGAAGGCCGCTATTTTCACCCACTAAGGAAGTAATCGCGAGATCCGAGCCATCCATCATGTGGGCCCCACCGACCAGGTTAAATATCCCATAATCACGCTTGTCGTCAAGTAGGGGTGTGCCTACAATTTCTGCAGGGCGAACGAATTGGAAACGGATTGGCTATTCCCCTTGCCACCAGCCCCGTGGCTGATGGTTGGTGCTCTGTGGGCCCCACCATGATATATGTGTTTCATCCATTCCGTTCATTCATTTTTGCATATCATTTTAGGGCTTGAACCAAAAATGAGAGGGATATAAATCTCAGGCGAGCCACACCACAGGAAAAAAAAAAAAAAAAGAGATTGGATATCCACCAATAAAATTCTCCTAAAGCCGACTTTACTGTTTATTTGACATCCAATCTGTTGATTAGGTAATACAGACTACAGACCAGATGGAGAAAAAACAAACATCAGCTTGATCCAATACTTTTATGGCCTCCGAAAAGCTTTTAATGGCCGACATTCATTCAACACTGTTTTCCTGTAATGTGGTCTACCTGAGATTGCTATATATTTCATTTTTAGTTTCGTACCATAAAATGATCTGGAAAAATAGATGGACAGCATGGATGAAACACATGCATCACGGTGGGTTTTGAATCTGACTGATTTTAGACTTTTTACCTATAGTGATCTTGAGAAGCTGATGGACGGAGTGGATTTGTCACGGGCATATCCGTGGCCCATATAGCTTCCGACCACGTGGAACTTCCTGTGGCTAGGGGCAAGGCAATTTGCGGGCATGCATGTTCCCCCACGTGCCGCACGCTATGGCACGCCGTAAAGCACTTAACCTTACCGTGTGGGGCTACCTTGACGAGTGTGTTGCATATAGGACGCGGATTTCCTGGGAAAGCCTTTACAGGAAGTTCCTGCGCAAGGATGCTGGGTGGGGCCATCACCCTTGTTTTTTGGGAAATATACTCCGTTCAACCGTTTTGCAAGATAATTTTAGGACAAGCTACAAAAAACGAGGTGGATCCAAGACTCAAGTAGGCCACACGAGAGGGAACAGTAGGGATTCAGTTAGAACCGTTGAAACATTCTTATGACCATAAAAGCTTTGTTTCGGGATAACTTTTTAGTATTTTCACTTCATCCTTGTGTTAATAACCTTATAAACGGTTTGGATTACATATAAACATCAAGGTGGAGCCCAGGAAGGTTTCAACGGTAGGTATTTCTTTCCCCAATTTTCCCTCTGGTGTGGCCCACTTTAGTTTTGGATTCACTTCGTTTTTGTTCGTCTTTTCTAAAATGAGCTCACCAAACGGATGAACGGAGTACATTTCTCAAAAACATGGTGGTGGGCCCCACACAGTATTCTTGCGCAGGAACTTACTGCGAAAGACTTTCGCAGGAAATCCGCGTCCATATACACGCCATCCGTCCGCTTTTTCCGCTCGTCACCAGGTCACAGGGGTGTCAACGGGCCGGGCCTGGAGTTAGTCATAGCCCGATTTTAAATTATTTTGGGCCGGGCTGTCGGGTTAAATTTTAAAATTTTTGATTTTATAGGCCCGAACCTGGCCCACTGATACCCCTACCTGGTGTTACCATTAGTGTGTGGGGCCCACCTTAATGAATGTGTTATATATCCATGCCACCCATCCGTTTTATCATCTCATTTTAGAAGGTAATTCCAAAAATTAAGCAGATCCAAATCTCCAGTGGACCGCACCACTGGACAAGATGGCAGGTGACCGTTAAAAACCTTTTACAGGCCACGAAAGTTTTAGATCAAGCTGATCTTTCTATTTCCCGTTACTCTAAGTATGGTTGACCTTACCAACGGCTTTGATGACAAATAAAAATTACGGATCTACTTAAGCCGGCCCTGAGAAGTTTTTAACGGTGGGCATTCAATCACCACTGTTTCCTATAGTGTGGTCCACCTGAGATTTGAATATGCTTAATTTTTGAGACTGCATACTAAAATGGGTTAGAAAATTAGATGGACGGCATATACAACACGTCATCAAGGTGGGCCCTACGGTAAGAATAACACCCCCACTAAGGTGTAGTCAAACTAGTGCGGTCTAAAAAGTAGGGCCTGGCCCACCAAATGAGCCGTATGATCCACGTGCCTCCATGTGAAGTGTAAAAATTGGAGCTAACCTTGCAAGCATATTTCCCGTTCACACTAACCTCGTTTGTCACTTTTAACGGCTCACGTGTTTTTGTCCGCGTTTTATTTTCTACCGAAAAATAAAAAAAGAAAAAGAACGGTCCACGATCCTCGGCTCTGTCCGTTTTCAAATTGTCAAAGTGGGTCCATGGTTCAGCGATCCAGTCCGTTGATCGGATGAGTCCTACTTGATTGGAAGATACCATCCATCTAATCTTCCATATTTTCCCTTGTATACGTGTGATTGCTTAAAATATATATATATATATATATATATATATATATATATATATATATATATATATATAATCTTAACTATCAAATTCGCAAACGACTTGTTCTAGAGTCAAAGTCATCTAGATCTGACAGATGAACGGTCAGCCTGACCTAATCACGGGACGAACGGCTACCAATATAAGACCTGAGGGTATTAGGTACGCTGTATCCTCGAGTCTGAGAATCATGCGGAGGAATTTAGGAGTTTACTGCAACAGGGAGTTCTGTGGGGCCCACCATGATGTCCTGTAAAATCCACTCCGTCCGTCAGTTTCTACTTTAAATGGTGGGTGTTTCCATCCCCACTATTGCTTGTGGTGTGGTCCACTTGGTTTTTGGATCTAACTCATTTTTGAGATCTAATCCTGGCGTGATACAGAAAAACTGATGAACGGTGTAGATTTTACACGACATCATGATGAACCCCACAGAGATTCATGACCCGCGTAGGTTCCTTACCCACCACAGCTGGAGGTGGATCTCAAAGAAATAAATATACACGCAACAATCGGGTATTCCGATTCTTTCCTGCTTTGCAAGTCTCTCGGAGCCATCAACCATTTTATATTCCTGTCTTTCGAGTCTCTCGGAGGCATCCACTATTTTATATTCCAGAAACGCCCTTTCAGTGACAAAATTACCCCTACCGTTCGCTAAAGTGGCCACTTGAATGTTAAAAAAGATGGTTGGGTTTATATTCAACCGTGGTTGGATCCCAATATCAGATGGATAGGGCTGCTTTTGGTCGGGGTTCACTGTAGACCAAAAGAGACACAGTTTGATATTGAGAAGTACTCGGGCAAAAATAATTTTGAGTTATGGAAGGTTAAGATGATTAGCCTGTTAACTAAGCAAGGCGTGATTAAGGTTCTTGAGGAGCGGAAATCTACCATGAAAGATGATGAATGAGAAAACCTTAATAGTAATGCTTTAGCCTCTATCTGTTTATGTCTCACGGATGAGGTTCTCTATAATATTTTGAGAGAAAAAACTGTGGCTAGCTTGTGAGCGAAATTAGAAAACATCTATGCAAAGAAGTCCTCTGAAAATCGCGTACATTTGAAGCTACAGTGTTATAGCTTCAAGACGGCAGAGGGTGGAGATCTAGAAGCCCATATCATCAACTTTAATAAATTGATGTGCAAATTGCTGGATATGGAGGAAGTGGTCAAAGATGAGAAACAAACATGTATATTGTTGAATTCTCTTCCTGCATCATATGAGTCTTTCAGGGACACGATGTGCACCGCAAATAAAACCCTAAGTGTTGACACCGTTATCTGAGCCCTTCAAGGGAAGGTTATGAGAAAGTTAAACGGCGACATGGAGGCATCTTCCGAGGCACTGATTATGAGAGGCAGAGATTCTGAACGACGTACAGGATCCTCAAGTCCTAAATCCAAATCTAAGGGCAAGGGCAAAGGAAAATTAAAGTGTTGAAATTGTGGGTTATCTGGATACATGAAGAAGGATTGTAGAAATCCTAAAACGAAGAAAGAAAATACAACGGCTTCTTCCAAGGAGGCCAATGTGGTCACATCTGATGAAGAATCAAGTGGTGGTGATGTTCTGTCTGTTTCCATGATTGGTCACTTGCACGACAATCATAAAGATGAGTAAATACTTGACACATGGGCATCTTATCACATGACTCCTCATCGGAGTTGGCTTACCAGTTACAAGGAATGCGATGATGGATAGGTTTTTATGGGCAATGACAATGCCTGTAATGTTGTGGCTATTAGCACGGTTAACATCAAGATGTTTGATAGGATGTAACGTACATTAACTGACGTTAGGCACGTTCCTGATGAAGAAAAGTCTGATTTCTCTCGGTGCACTCGAGGCTATAGGGTGCAAGTTCATCGGCATCGATGGTGTCCTTAAAGTTTCAAAAGGAACACTCGTGGTTATGAGAGCGCAGATGCACGGAAACCTTTACGGGTTGATTAGGAGCACTTCAACAGGTGGAGCGGCAACAACTATTGCAGACTCCACGTCTTTACGCGTGTGACATACTTATTTGGGCTACATGAGTGAGTGGGGCATGAATGTACTTTTTGATCGATGTTTGATTCCAGCTTTTAAAATTTTTGATTTAGATATATGCGAGCATTGTATATATGGTAAATAATCTAGATTGTCTTTTAAATTTGGAAAACATGTTTGTAAGGGAGTACTTGATTATGTGCACTCTGACGTATGAGGGTCATCTCCAGAAGTTTCCATTGGGGGTCGTCATGGTTTGTTTCATTCATTGACGACTACTCCAAGAAAGTTTGGGTTTACTTCATGAAACGTAAATCCGAAGTTTTCACCATATTCAAACAATGGAAGACAATAGTGGACAAACAGTAAAGGCAAAAAATAAAGGTTTTAAGGACTAATAATGGTGGAGAATTTACTTCCACTGAGTTTAATGAGTATTGCAAGGATGAAGGGATCATCGGGCACAACACAGTGCGTCACATGTCGGAGCAAAACGGTGTGACTGATCGAATGAATCGGACTCTCCTAGAGAGGGTCAGATGCATGTTAAGTAATGCTGCGTTGGGCAATGACCTATGGACTGAGGCCGTTAACACGGCTTATTATTTGGTGAACCGGTCTCCTTCAGCGGCAATAGAATGTAAAATCCCAGAAGAAGTATGGAGTGGTTAGAAAATTGACTACTCATATCTACACATATTTGGTTGTGAGGCTTACTCTCATGTACCGTCAGTTGAGAGAGATAAGCTAGATCATAGAGCTAAAAAGTATATCTTTGTTGGCTATGACATTGGTGCGAAAGGTTACAGGTTATTCGATAAGGTCATACGCAAGGTCATCACTAGCCGTGACGTCAGATTCGATGAAAGCTTCTTATTTCACAAGAATGATCAAAAGGAACAAGAGGAACCAAAAAAGGTGATCGTAGACGTCCAGATTGACACAGATAATACTCAGGCAGAGACAGATGCGAAGACAGAGGTACAAGATCAGGTGGAGTAGCCACCTGTGAGAATGAATTCATCGCATGATCGCAAGTTACCGGCAAGATAAAGGGACAACTCTAATATTGCATATGCCCTCATTACAGATGAGGGGGACCCATCTACTATTCAGGAGGCTCTTGATGAGCTTGATGTAGAAAAGTGGAAGGCGGCTATACATGATGAGATGAATTCACAAAAATCACACATGAGAACTGTTGGAGCTTCCCGTGGGCCGAAAAGCGATCGGATGTAAGTGGTTATTTAAAAAGAAACAGGATAGATACAAAACAATGTTGGTAGGAAAAAGTTATACTCAGAGAGAAGGAATCGACTTCACAGAGATATTTGCGCCGGTGGTAAAGCAGGTATCTATCAGATTCGTGTTGGCGCTGGTTGCCCAATACGATCTCAAGCTGGAATAGATGGATGTGAAGACTGCATTCCTTCACGGGGAATTGGAAGAGCAAATCTACATGAAGCAACCAGAGGGCTACGAAGTTAAAGGGGCAGAGAAAAAGGTTTGTAGGTTAATGAGGTCGTTGTACGGCCTGAAACAGTCGCATATGCAGTGGTATAAAAAAAATTTGATTATTTCATAGTGAGTCAGAAATTTACTTGGAGTGAATACGATCACTGTGTCTATTACAAGACACTGAGTGATGAAAAATTCATCATCCTAGTTCTGTATGTTGATGATATGTTGATCGTCAGTCATGATATGTTTGAAATCAACGTATTGAAGACTCAGTTATCAGGGGTATTCGAGATGAAAGATCTAGGGCTGCAAAGAGGGTTTTCGACATAAATATTCATAGAGACAGTAAGAGGAGCAAGCTTTGGTTATCACAGGTAGAATACCTTGAAAAGGTTTTGATCAAGTATGGGATGGATCAGGCAAAGCTGGTGAGCGTTCCCCATGCGGCTCACTTCAAGATTTCCTCAGAACAATGTCCTAATTCTAATGAGGAAAAGCAAGTTATGTCTCATGTGCCCTATTCGAATGCTATTGGCAGTTTAATGTATGTCATGGTCTGTACAAGACCAGATATTTTACAGGCAGTCGGTGTTGTGAGCAGATACATGTCAAACCCCGGCAAACAACATTGGGAAGCAGTGAAATGGCTACTTCAATACATTCGAGGTACGAAAGACTACGTCTCAAGTTTTAAGAAAACATGGATAAAGTTGGTAGGGTATGTGGATTACGACTATGCAGGCAGTATAGATTCCAAGAAATCTACTTCACGATACTCGTTTGTACTAGCGGGTATAACAATTAGTTGGATGTTGAAGCTTCAATCCGTGGTGGCTCTTTCCACGATAGAAACAGAATATATGGCAGTGACGAAAACATTTAAAGAAGGTGTTTGGCTCAAAGGCATGATAAATTAGTTGAGACTTCAGCGGGAGGCCGTGCCGGTTAATTGTGATAGTGAGAGCGCTATCAATTTGGCTAAAAACTGTTTATCACTCGCGTACTAAACATATTAATGTTCGTCACCACTTTATCTGATAGGTGCTTGAGGAAGGAGGCGTAACACTAGAGAAAATCCATACAAGCGTGAATCCAGCAGACATGCTCACCAAGATCGTTCCTACAGAGAAGTTCAAGTTCTGTGTTGGGCCTGGCGATGACGTAAAAGAAGGACGGATTGTGCACGAGAAACGTTAATTAAAGCTATGATGCGATGAAGAGATAAGAGAAGAGGTCAAAAAACTTCACTGCTGAAGATTGAAGACTTTGTGGAGATTGTTGTCAGAAAGCCTTCAATCATCAGATTTTTTGGTTGCTCGACCGGTCGTGGCTCATGATCGACCAGTCGAGGGAGTTGCTCGACTCAAAGTTCAGCGAGCACATGTTTCAAGGGGTCCTCTCGACCTGTCGTGTAGTCTGCATGACCAGTCGAGGTTACGCAGATTCGTTTTCGGATTTGATACGGACTGCGAAAATTTGAGTCGGTTTTTGCAAGGGTGCGAAAGGGATGTTGCCTAAACTATAAATAGGTGTCCCTAGGGCTTTTCTAAGGTATGAGAAATAATTCTGAAGCTTTCTAAAGGGATTCTAGGGTTGCTAAAGGGTGTAGCAAAGGTAAGATTCGAGGTTGTTCGAATTGGGTAAGTCCTCTCTCTTGTAATTTTCTTTTCATACTGGATTTCTATCTCTATGCTGTGGTTTTTTTTCATAAGGGTTTTCCACATTAAACTTTGTGTTCTTCTGTAATTGTTTGTTACTATTGAATTGCTATCCTAGATCTAGATCGGTGTGATTCCGCAGTACAAATCCCCAACAATACATCATAGTAGGGTCTACAGAGCTTTGACACTAGCTAGCTGGATAGTATTGGGTAACTGACATAACCACGTCGCTTTGAGTCTATATACTGAAACCTGACCAAAATTAGTCCCATTCATCTGTTATTGGGATTCAACCACTAATGCTCTAAAATAAGCCGGAGAAATGGATGCACGGCGAGGGATAAAACAGATACATCATGGTGGGGCCCACAGAGCTTTGGAACCAGCTAGCAGGTGGGTGTTGGGTCACTGGCCAAACCGCGTCAGACCAAAAGGATCCAGAAGGTACCCATCCATATATGAGTTGGGTTTTGGTGGTTGGTTTAAATTGGTTTCTATAATAATATCTGGCTTCTTAATTATTCAAGGTGGGTCTGTACGAATGTGAACCGTTCAAGCATTTAGCTGTAACTTGAAGCTCCAAGCCGTAGTGGGTAGGGCCCACAGATGTATCTCTCCGTAGTCCATCATGATGGTACCCATGGATGAATAAGGGACGACGATTTCCTGCCAAAGCCTTTCGGAGAAGTTCCTGCACAGGGATTCTGGATTCACTGTAATGTTTGTGAGAAATCCTACCTGTCCATCATTTTTTCGTTGAAAAAATGAAGAGATCCAAAACTCAAGTAGGCCATATGAGATAAAACAGTGGGAAAGGAATACCTACCATTGAAACTTTTTAGGCTCCACCTTGATCTTTATATGCTATCCAAACCGTTTATAAGGTCATTTTCGTTTCAAAACATCAAAAACTTCGATAGAAACAAATATTTCGTGGCCATATAAATATTTCAACGGTAAACTGGTTGAATTTCTTAAAAAACATCAATCCTTAGGCTTGCGCAGGAAATCGAGTCTATGAACAAGTCTCGTTACATTGGATTACTGGGCCGGACCATGTCTCTTTGTTATTATTTTGATAGTCTACCAACTCTTAAGAAGCACGGGCTCTTTCAACACACATGGCATAACGGTACAGCAATCTAGACCATTCAAATCACTAGCCCAATTGTGGACGTCTCATAAAGGAAAATTCACACTTGAAAAGCTATAAGAACCGTCTGATTTTTCCATTAGAATTCAACCATCAGTTCAACCGTTAGGATTGCTTGATCAAGATGCATATGCTCCATCCACGACGTGGCCACAACCTAAATGGTCCGGATAGCAGGATGACTCACCACAGCGGTGCTAAACTATCAGATGAATCTAAGCCGTTAAAAAAGAAACGAAAAATTCGGCAGTAGATTCCGTGCATCTCGAGGCACCTCACGTTCTCGCACCTCCCCCACGTCATTACGAATACGTGGTAAACATGAAAAGAATCCAAACCGTCAATTTCATACTTCCAGCCAAGCTAAAAAAAATTACAATGCTTGCACCATCTAACCCAATAAATAAAAAATAACGGCTCCCGTTAATTGAAGAAAGACAACTTAACAGATGTTTAAGATATTCCATTCAGATCAAAATTTGGTAAATGGGTCAGATAATCAACGCCCAACCCACAGAATGTGCGGTTCAGATCATAACATACATGTGGCAGATGCGTGGTATAGGATCCACGAAAACGCCCAACCTTCAAAAAAAAAAAAAAAAAAAAACCACCGACAGCATGCACAAGAAACCCGCTCCCCCACCAAAACAATAACAATCATGATATTTGGTGCAACCAAACAGACCCAAAAAGAAAAACTAAAAGAAAATCAGAACTGGTTCAAACCAATTTCATAATAAAGGGAAGAAAAATGCATTAAAAGAAGAAGAATATAAGAAAAGATTAAAAAAAAAAATTTATTTCTTAATAAATTCTCTGTTTATTTTTCCTCTTTTTTTTTTTCCCCCTCTTTTCTCAGACAATCGAATAAAGAATAATTTCTTTCGTATCGACGCCACCTCCATTGTTTCCAGCACCGCAACCTCTCAGAGCAGAAGCAGCATCATGAGCACTACGGCCGTCGCCGTTAACGTTACTGCTACTGTTATGGCTGCCGTTATCGCCAGTTGGGGGTGGCTTGTAATACATCCGAGCCGTCTGTGGGCAATGAGAGTGGAAGCGAGCCACGATTCTGACGCCTACATCCAATATCTCTACGTATTTTCCCATCTCTCTCTCTTTCTCTCTATAGCTCTCTTGCTTCTGTCCTTCTTGTTGAAATAAGGAGAGAAGAAGAGAAGAAGAAAGGAAGAAAAAAAAGATGAGGAGAAAATAATCAGAAAACGTCCCAAATAGAAGAGCCCATGAAATGGGCGACTTGAAGGTTGTTTTGGTGAAGAAAGAGAAGGAATTGCGAGAGTATTTATAGCCTTCTTTCTCTCGCTCTGGCTTCTTTCCTTTCTCTTTCTTCCTACTTTTCCTCGTTTTTTTTTTTTTTTTCCCCTTCTCTTTCGTGGGATAGTTACAAATACCTCCTTAGTTTATGAAAATTTCAAAAACACCCCTGGTTTTGGATTATTAGAATTAACTTCACTCGGGTGAATTAACACTAACGACCAAAATACCCTATTATTAGCCAGGAATAATGCTGTATAAATGATATCCAACTCGTCCAGCAAGGTCAGCATGACTTGTCTGGCTAAATGAGGAGTGTAATTTTCATTGGCGGATAGAATAAATGAACTTGTGTTATTGAGATCCACCCAATCAATGAGGTGAGGAACCTTGTGTTTGGACTAAGCTAAAATTAGAGAGATTTAGTGCTCTAAATAGTTGAGATGGAAAGTCCCACTATTAAAACTATTGAAATTGTTGCAGGGTTTATTGTGGTGTGTATATACCATCCAGTCCATTCATATGACATGTTACGCTAGGATGAATGGATTCCAGAAAAATCAGGGCATTTCAAGGCTTATGTAGACCACATGTTAATTTAAAGGTTTTAGCTGTGATTTTACACCATTTCATGGGTAGATGGCTAATAAGTCTTAGATTGAAATGATGTTTAGGACCTATGGTGAAATTGTAGTGTCCTACCTAAAGGATAGGTGGGTCTTATATATTTTGTCCCACATAGTGCTTAAACCTAGCAATAGGTTTGATCAGGCGTGGATTTTTAACTAGTAATTTTGAACTGAATGTGGATTTTATGCTAAAGCCTTTCACAAGAAGTTTCTATGCTGAAACTTAGGTGGCCCTACTGTGATGTTTGTGAGATATCCACTTTATTTATTGATTTTGTGAGCTCATTTTAGAACATTAGGTAAAAAATGAGTGGGATCCAATACTTAGGTGGGCTGCACTAAAAGAAAAGGGGTAAGGAATTTTTGAACATGCTCAAAATTTTTATTTTGTTGAGCTCAAGATGGCCCATTGTCAACTTTTTAAGTGTTTAATAAGCACAAATCACAAAAATTCATTTGCTTGCTTAAGTTAGGCTAGCATGGTAAAAATAATCAAGATAATCCAATCATCAAGTGAGCCATACTTACTCAAGAACCTCCAAACATGGGGGTTACCAAACTTTTGAAGAGCCCTAATTTCTAGAGTTTCTCATGGGGGTTACCAAACTTTTAGGCTGCTTGCTTAAGTTAGGCTATGACATGCATGTGTGCGGCAGGCCTAAGCTTTTGATGCAGTTTAGGTGGATCCCTAGGTTCACCAATGTTGATGGATCCCTAATTGTGGGGCCAGCGTGATGTATGTACTTTACATTCACATCATCCATATATTTTGACATCTTGTTATAGGACATGATAAAAATCTCAGGTGAACCATACCATAGGAAACAACACTAAGTGAATCCTACATTAAAATTTTCTTGGAGCTATTGGAATACTTATTTGCCATCCAACCTATTGATAAGGTCACAAAGAACTGAATGAAAAGACCACACAAATATTGGCTTGATTCAAAACTTTCATGGCCTAAGAAAAATTTTTAATAGTTAATTACTATTTTTTTCATGTATTATGGCCCACTTGAGATTTGGATTGCTTCATTTTTAGTGTCATGTCTTAAAATGAGTTTTTTTTTTTAATTAATTAATTAATTTATTTATTTTTAATGTAAATCATAGATATAAAGCAAATACATCACGGTGGGCCCAACGGTCAGGATCCCACCCACCTCGGTCAGCACTGTCAGTTTCTCAAAGGAAACGGCTGTAAATGACCACGTGGGGATCTACAACTAATATATAAACAAAAAAAGGGAGGTATTTACAATAATCCAAACTAGAGGGTATGTGTAAACCAAAGGGGAGCTATTTACAATAATCGAAACTAGTGGGTAGGTTTCATAAGTATACCTCTCTGATTTTTATATTGGGAATTTAATTTGACTCTGCCTGTGTATGAAGCTTGATACACGGGCACATACAGATAGTACAAATAACATATATTAACTCAAATTAAACCGACTAAATTGTGGAAAACAACTTCCTTAATTTATATTCTAAAAATTAGATTGGTTGAAAAATAAAAATCTCTGATTTGTAGACATTTATTTTTTGAAGCAAGACCGTTGGATTTTAATTTTAACCGTCCAATAATTTTTTAGATATTAATAGGTAGATTTTCATATAAGAGGAATATTTTTTCATAATAGATATAAATCTGTGACCATAATTTGGATTTTAAAAAAATGAAATTTAATTGTATGCCAGGTATGAAAATTCTTGGTACTTTCTAAATTCCTGCGTATCTTCTGTTGCAGTCTACAGTATCAAAGTATTTCCCTCTTTTATATTAGCGTCCAACGTACGGCAACCGCGTTATAAATGTACGCTTGGAGAGGTTTGCTGATTCACGCGCATGTGGATACGTACGCATTCACACGCAGGGATACGTAAAAATATGAAAACGTGTGTGAGATCTGAGATTTTCATAAGATTGAAAATAATTCTTGGATATTTTTACTAAAAAATCAGAGAATAGAACTATTTAGGTGGGCCACAACATACTCAGTACATTAGCAGTTAGGATATTTTTCTGTCCATTTTTTTGATAAGATGTGATCCACATAGGACGATAAAAGGACTGATTTTTAGGAAAAAATATCTAAGAAGTGTTTTCCATCTGATGGAAAGTTCAGATCTAACGTACGTGTTATATCGTGACAAATGCGACTGCGTTAGGATGCGAAGGGCTCTCACACGCGCGTGTGGAATTAGAAAACCTCTGCTTTCAATATTCTCCGCGTATTTCAAATACCAGGGTTGGTTAAAGTTAGGGCTAGAGTTAGGGTTAGGTGATTTGCGGTGGCGTATCCAGTCGGACCTGACCAGTTCGGTCAGGTCGCGGCCGTGGGCTCACCTTGATGCATGGGTTGTATCTTTTACGCCGTCCATCCGTTTTTCCATATCAATTTGGGAGGTGGCTTAAAACTGAAGCAGATCTAAATCTCAGGTGGACCACACCACAGGAAAGAGTGGTGATTGACCATTAAAACTTTTTGTGGCCATAATAGTTTTGGATCAAGCTGATATTTTATTTTCACTTCATCTAGATTTGTTTTACCTTATCAATGGGTTGGATGGAAAATTAAAGTTACGGTGAGCCCCGGGAAGGTTTCGACATGGACGCCATTATCTCCACTTTTTCTTCATGTGTGGTCCACTTGAGATTTGGATCAGCTTCTGTTTTGGATCCACGTCTAAAACGAGTTGGAAAAACAGATAAACGGCATGGATATACAATACATAAATGTACGTGGTTTACACACACCGCCCATCCGTTTTTCCTGCTCATTTTAAGGGTCCTACAGTGATGTTTATTTGTCATACAACCTTATAATAAGATTACACAAACATGGATGAATGGAAAATACAAATATAAGCTTCATCCAAAACTTCCATGGAACCCGAGAAATTTTCAACGGTAGAAATTTAATTCACACTGTTTCCTGTGGTGTGGTCCATTTTAGCTTTTTACATGCTTCATTTTTGAGATAAGGCCCTAAAATAATATGGTAAAATGTATGGACGGATTGGATAAAATACATAAATTATATTGGACCCCACAGACTTTACTTAGTACGCTTACTCAGTCCGCAATCCGCCTCCAACTGTCAGGTCCCGACCTCGCTGAATCCGCTCCCGTGATTTGCAGGTGACAGAAACTTTGATACTCGCGTAGATTGCGACAGATGATACGCAGGCACTGAGATATTATACACATGGCATAAAAATGATTCAAAATGATCTTCCCAAATAATGGGGCCCAGTTAAGATGTATTATAAATCAAAAGTTACACCTATCTGATCATCAGACTAACAGATTAGTGAACATTTATTGAACGGTTGAAAATAAGGAAAACGGTCTTATTTCAGCTAGTGTCCACTAATCAGATGCTACGAATTTTCAACCAATCTGATTTCGAGACTGTGACTTGGTTATCACGGACTCCAAATTTATACGGTTTAATGGCATTAATACATGCCATATGTACTCATTTTATATGGCTGCGTATCAAGCATCTCGGGCTACCAGAGTATCACAGAACTCCTGCCAATCTGCCATTGAGCTTTGATTTTAGTGGGCCAGGTGGTCATGTGGTTCTGTAAATAACGGACGAGGCTTTGGTTGATCCTGACTGTGGGGCCACCATGATGCATGTGTCTTATATCCTCATGCTCACCTGCTCATAAGTCCGTGCGAACTTTTTTGAGAACCTATTATACTATACCTGATTTGACTCCAAAATCTGGACGGTCCACCCGAAGCAGAACCTCATGAAATATCCTAAACTTAATTTTTACTCTAATCCGAAGCTCTGGTGGACTATGAAAATTGAAAATAAATTTTCCTCCTTTGATTTACATTTCTCTTTTACATGGTCTACCAGAATTTTACATTAGGGTGAAATGTTGTCCATTCGAGTTTCATGGGACTCCGCATTACATGTACTGTTCGAATTATACGCTCATGACACTTGTGTATAAGTGAATATATATATATATATATATATATATATATATATATATATATATATATATATGAAAATGCTCACTTGCGAACTAGTTCGTACGTAGCACGTATGAACTTTTTTGAGAACCATCATACGTGATGAATCTCGCAAATCTGAACGGTCCACATGAAGCAGAACCTCATGAAACCTCATAGTACGAATTTTTACTTCGATCCGAAAATTTGGTGGACCATGAATAATGTAAGCAGGTTCTTTCTTTGATTTTAATTTCTCTTTGCTACGGACGGTATGTATAAAAGTTTTAGATAAAAGTAAAACTTGGTCCTTGGGGGTTTCACTAGGTGCTGCACACTGAACGGTTCAGATTTTGGATCCACATCACGTATGATGGGTTCTCAAAAAAGTTCGTACGTATTACGTATGAACTTGTTCGCAGGTGAGCGCATATCTCTCTCTCTCTCTCTCTCTCTCTCTCTCTATATATATATATATATATATATATATATATTATATATATATATATTATATATATATATATATATATAATGGTAATGTGAGGTCGACCTCATGGGAACTTTCCATAAGGTCGATTTGTATGGCCCCACCATGATGTGGGTCGAACATCGACATTGTGCGTTTGATGGGTCGATAGCCAAAAAATCGGCTGTATATGGAGTTTAGGTGGGCCATACCATCTAAAATCATGTCAAGACATGATTAAAATATATAAAATCACTTGGTGGGGGCCCACTTAAATTTTGGATGCAGCTGAAACTTTGTATGACCCTTCGTCCAAGTGGGACACACACAATGGGCATATTAGATTTGTAAACCACATTCTAGTGGACTCAATAAATGATTATGAATGTTTTAATGGGAGGGTAACCACTCTCAACTGTTTTATGTGGTGTGGCCCACCAAATTCATGGAATGACTTGATTTTTAAGTCAGTAGCCCACCATGGAATTTTGCATCCGACAAATGAGGTAGATATTTTACACATCACGGTGGGGCCACACAGCTCGACCTCATGGGAACTTCCCATGAGGTCAACCTCACAATATCATTTATTGGGCCCACTGAGATGTGGTTTACAAATCCAGCCCATTCATTGTGTGTCCTACTTAGATTGAGGGTCATATAAATTTTAAGCCGCATCCAAAACTCAGGTGGGTCCCCACTAAGTGATTTTATATATTTTAGTCATGTCTTCACATGATTTTAGATGGGTTGGCCCACCTAAGTACAGTATATGGCCGATTTTTTTGGATTTCCCCTAACCTAAAGAGGACCCATATGAGGTCGAACTTATGGGAAGTTCCCATGAGCTCGAGCTGTGTGGCCCGAACATGTACCCCATCCATCCGATATACGATTCCATGCAGGCGTAAATATAAGTCAATCTATGGCTTGAGTGGGCCAAACCACATGTAACAATTGAGAGGGGTTACTCTCCTGTTAAAACATTCATAATCATTTATTAGGCCCATAAAATTTTGGCTTATAAATTCAGACCATCCATTGTGTGTTCCACATGGATGAGGGGTTAGACCAAGTTTCAGCCGCATCTAAAATTCAGGTGGGCCCCATAAAGTAATTTTATAAGTTTTAGGCACGTCTTCACATGGTTTTAGATAGTTTGATTCACCTTAGTTCTGTATACGGCTGACTTTTGGGATATCCCATAACCTAAAGGTGACTCATCAAATGCACGGTGTTGATGTTAGACACGCATCACGGTGGGGCCCACACAGCTTGGCCTCATGCGACCTCGTAGTACCATTACTCTATCAAAACAGGTGGACAGTGTAGATGTAAGGCACATACATCTCACAGGCAGAAATCTAGGTAATCCGGAGTCTGTATGAACAGTACATGAGATCGGTCCCATCTCGGATGGGTCATGGCATCACGTTAGATGGGAGATAATACGAGCACATTGTGATATTTAACGTGAATTTTCAAAATAAATGCGTCTCAAGTGCTAGGTGGCCACTCGCGGATGACTTGTGGTTGCATCATCTGTGTATTTAATTCGGTGGCTTTTGGCTGTGATTTTGGATGGTGTGAATCAGGAGCACCACTTGGCTGCCAACCCAGAACCAGCGATGTGGGTGGGACTCTGACCGGACCACCTCAATGTAAAATACAATGCCGTCCATCCGTTTTGCTAGTTTATTTTATGTCATGGTCCTAAAAATAAATGAAATACAAATCTCAAGTGGACCACATCACAGGAAATAGTGTTCATTGAACACCTGCAATTAAAAACTTCCTGAAGTCCACTATAATGTTTATTTGCCATCCAACCTGTTGATAAGGTTACACAGTTGGATGAATGGAAAATACAAATATCATTTTAATCCAAAACTTTTGTGGCTCACAAAAAGTTTTTAATGGTCAACAATCATGCCTTAAAATAAGCTGGGAAAATGGATGGATGGCGTGGATATACAATGCATATATCCAGGTGGGTCACGTGGTCATCAAGGGTTTTAGGGTCAAGTCGTGTCCGTCAGTTAATGCTTTTTTTTTTTTTTTCTCGGTGAATAACAATTTATATTCAAATAATGGGAAATGCAAGTACAATGTATCTGTTTTTTTTGGTGGATAATAATTTAGATTCAAATGATGGGAAAAGCATGTTTCACCAACTTAGACTCATGCTTTAAATTATTGGAAATGAATTTTAAATATACGGTGTGTACCATAATGCATTTTGTATCTTAATTAAATTTGTACACAAGCATACTCTTGAGAACCGTTCTCATGGTCATGGGAACTTCGTGGTCATTTTTAACACATGATGTGAGGACAAAATCTATATAATTTACTAGGGTTAACTTTTTAACCCAACCCAAAAATTCTGGTTGGCTAGAACAAAGTGAGAAGTAAAATCAAAGGCCGGTTTCCACTTAGTCATGGCTTACCGGGTTTTGGATGAGGCTAAAAAGTTATCCCAATAAGTTCTCATGAGGTGACTCATCTAATGGAGTGTCCTTATTTTTATGCCCACATCAGGTGTTAAAATTAGTTCTTACGAAATTCCCATGAGGAGAATTGGTTCTTAGGAGGGGGGGGGGGGGGGGGGGGGGAGGAGAATAAGTTCTCATGAGGTGACTCATCTAATGGAGTGTCCTTATTTTTATGCCCACATCAGGTGTTAAAATTAGTTCTTACGAAATTCCCATGAGGAGAATTGGTTCTTAGGGGGAGGGGAGGAGGGGGAAGACAGTTAACACTAGGGCTTCCAAGCCAATAGTATGTCTAATCACATAAACTACAATAGATATGCCAATTCAAGCAACTAGTCTATAAATGATAGTATGCTTTTGTGTACTTTACAAGTTAGGTGCCTAACAAACAATTCAATTCAAGCATTCAATTAATTTGACTAATCAAACACAAGCATGAATTAAATATGTACATAAGGTACAATCCCAAACATAAGCATGTATAATGATTTGGTTTCCCTACTCCACTCCTAGCGGATGCAATCTACTTGAGTGTACTAGTATTCACTATCGAAGATTTTAAATCAAGTTCAACTCTAACCTATAGAAGCGTACATTCCCACCAGAGGCCTACACAAAGACATATCAAGCGTACCCTCCTGCTAGGGCTGTACGCGAACAAAGTTAGCTCGATTAGCTGGCTTGACTCGACTTGAAAAAGCTCGATTCGACTCGGTTTGAAACTAAGTTCAAGCTGAGTCAAGCTGATTTTTTTTAGCTCAAAAAAATTTCGAACTAAGTTCGAGCTTGCACGAGCTCGACTCGACTCGGATCGAACCCAACTCGAATTGAACTCGGATCGAACCAGTTCGGTGACTCGGTTACTTTGATATTGATGTTGCTCACTAAGCATTTGATGAAATGACTCAACGAAGTGTGGCTGGTGGCAAGGAAAGTATGTATATGAAACAAATACCCCTTTTTTTCTTCTTGATTTTTATGTTACTTAGAAGGTGTTTGATGGAACACCTGTAAAACCACTGCTGTTGTTTTACATACAGTGAGATTTTGAAGGTGCAATCCATGTGTTTATAAAAATGCTGCATAGGCGAACTCGGCTCGATCTGGCCCGAGTTGTTGACCGAACTGAGTCGAGCTGGCCAATCAGGCTCGAGGACCGAGCTGAGCCGAGTTCGAGTTGGGGTCTTCAAGTGGCCGAGCCAAGTCGAGTTGTGCCCAGCTCGACTCGGTTCGACTCATGTACACCTCTACCTCTTGCAGGAGGCTCTCGCAAGATACTTTAGTAAGTTTTCTATCGGCTAACCAATAACCTCAGTCATATTTTAAGGACCTACGTTTACTCCTGCCGGAGGATTCTAGGGAGAATGACATGTACGTACCCATGTTTATTGAATTCGACTCTACATAAGAGCGTAAGTCTTACACAAGAACTTATCGAGTTTGGGTTACAAACTCTAACCCTCAATCCTACACAAGGAAAGAGAGTATGGACTCATACATACCAGTTGTCATATTGAGACATTTTGACATACCTTCTTGGGTTGCTTCTTCAAAGCTCTCCCATGCTGGAATATGCTCATCCTTTTCTCCCCTGAATGTTGATGCCAATGCTTACTAGTGTTTCAGATCCAAAGTCGTTTGTCTTGTATATGATGATCCAACCTGTTTATTATTTAGATATATGGTTCAAAATTAATTTGCAGGATTTTCAAAGGAAAAACAGTTGAAATGTTATTGGTAGAGACTTCTCTTCCTCATGCCTCTCTCTCTCTCTCTCTCTCTCTCTCTCTCTCTCTCCTCTCTTTCGAATGCTCTTCATAATTTTAAGATTTTTTAGGAAATTTCCTGTGCCTCCCTTCTTTAAATAGAGAGAGAGAGAGAGAGAGAGCTTTGGGTCTAGAAGATTCAACTAGGGTTTTATAAATTTTGGCAAAAAAGAAGAAAAAGAAGAAAAATACTATAATGTTAAAAGTCAATCCCTGAACTTATCCTTTCACTAAGGGTACCTCTACCATTAATGTAGATGCTTAGTTTTATTATAACTTGAAAATATATTTAGTAATTAAGTTAATTCAATTCTTATGTTCCTGAAAAGTGGTGTCATTACAAATCCTGTACCCAATTGGTGTCCCTTCCAAAGGAGCACGCTTGTAAAACCCATGTCATTATAAAGTAGGTCCATAGTAGCCACGTCCCAACTATTAATTAGGCTAAGCATTTAGATGTGGTTTTAGCCAAGACCCACATAGAGGGAGTCCCCGGTTCAAGATGGTTTAACTAGAGAGGCATGTAAACATGCCACGTGTTAAGTAATTGGTTGCATGAATATTGTTGATGCCCAAATCTGGTTGTTCCTGCGCACCTCGTGGGAGCCGCTGAGCACCTGCAATTTATTGGAGAACAAGAGAATACATTGGGGGTGCTGGTTAAGGCTGGGGACACTCCAATGCCTAAGTCAGGCATATGGACTCACAGTAGGTGTAGTAGAATCGGTATATTTGTATGTACCTTTACCCATGACAGGGGGTGTATTTATAGGCTTTCTAGGTGGTCTGCATATCTGACTTGATTTGAGGGCCCCGTATTATAGTTGGACTCTAATTCCAAGAATATCTTCGACTTTAATTCGATCAGTGTGATTTTCAGCGGAGATCTCGGGAGGTAATCCCACCCGTATACGGAGATGATTCTTCTTTATATTCCAAAGCCGAGGTCGGTATCCGAGCTTGAGGTTGGTACCTGAGGCCGAAGTTGGTATGTAACACTCCAAACTTTTCAATACCTGAGTATTGAAAGTTCTCGAGTATTACCATGGAGTTTAACTTGTTACGTACATGAGTATGACACCAACCTAACTATCCTAACCTTAAATTCATTCCCTGACACGAATCTAACCATTGGGAATGATCTCTATTCGTAGATCCAACAATCTGATGGTGGATTTTGAGACAAGACCGTCCATCATGTGATTTGACGTGTGCACCTTCCCTTAAATGAATTGGTGAATAACTCCTTATCCACAATGATTTAGATGTAAGTCCTTTTGTAAGAATTAATTAGAAACATGCCTACAACCATGTAGAACCATTAGATTTTACAAAACTCCTAGATCAGTGATAATTACGAAATTGCCATCAACATAGACCCTGTGATTCTAGATCACATGGTTCCCATAATCCGTTTGATGTAAAATTCTACACCATGCCTTTATATCATAAATTAGATATATATGTCAGATTTCAACCCTTAGATTATTGTAAAAATAGTCCAGTGGATAGATCAGCCATTAACCATTGATTTGGGGCCCACCTGATCTTTGGATATGCCTCAATTTTGGGCTCAACCCCTTAAATTAGATGGAAAAAGGAATGGATGGTGTGAATTTCTCAAAAACATCATAACGGACCCCACACGTAGACCACGTGTGCACGTCAAGAGTGCACCCGCACTGCACCGTATCTTAGAGTCGGTCAAAGACTCCTTGACTCGACAAAACACGGAACCCGGCCGCGTGCTTTGGACGATCATCCGCTGGTTACGATGTGGGTCACTATCATCATCCGTGTGGATGATTCAAGCCATCCATTACGATCAGAGGGCTAAACCGACCGAACTGTAGGTCTCCGCTCGAGTTTTCAAGCAAGCACGTGTATAGGGTGTTGAATGCAGTAAGTCGGGCTGCCAATGAATGATCGATGATTGAATCAAGCTAGGGCACACTTCAGCCATCTAGATAGAGATCTGAACCGTCCATTAGGCTAATTACATGACGAGGACCAAGCCTTAGAATTCGTATGGATCCATGCAGACTGTTACATAGGCAACTGTAGGCATAAAGAGGAACCATTTTTGTTTCAGATCTATAAAACCAACTGCACTGAGATCATCAATACAATTTACGATGAAATCAGAGCCGTTCAAACCCATCCCTAAGTGACGCAGGGGAGGACGTGAGGTCGAGCACCGTCTTCCTCAAGAGGATAAGTATTCCGAATCCACGGAACTTCTCTGGACTCCTCACAGAGACTTCTCGAATCCACGAGGAAAGAAAGCATAAAATAGAAATAAATTCTAATAGATTCGAAATTGATTAATGAATCCATAAAAATGAGTTCACAACCCTTTAAATAGGGGTACCAAGCAATGGGAAAGAAATCAGAATCAAACTACAACTAAAACTCCTAGAAATTGCGACTTACTATAAATAGTAAACTTACTATTTATAGACGGTCGTGATGTCTACTAGTGCGCAAGGTTTTCAGCCAAAAATAGTAAGTGTCCTACTTGACTTTACCAAACCGTTCTCCTAATTATTCTAAGCTCTTTTCACTTTGGGCACAACTCCTAAAGCCCGACGGATGAAGAGTTATAATCAAACTAAAACTTACTATTTATAGTAAAAATGAAATTAAAACAGGGAAACGATTGTCGATCCAGGGTTTTTTTTTTTATAATTTTGGGTGTCGTAACCCTGCATAGCAAGGTTGGTTGGCTAAAGTAACTCGTTCTACCCCAAAATCATATATTTTACATCAGGTAACTCATTCCGGATTGTGAGATACGCCCGATTTAAGGTCCGATGGTCTGGATCACTTCTGTCGCCGATCGGGCCTTTTCTGATCCATCTTGGCCATGAAACTGTCCGCGACCCGGTCTACATCAGTCCCCTCTACTTCAAAAGAACTCGTCCTCGAGTTCTCATCCTGCGATGGTTCATGATACTCGGTCAGGTCCGCGACGTTGAAAGTTCGTGAGATCACCATGCCATCTGGAAGATCAACAACATAAGCATTGTCATTGATCTTTCGGATGATTGGTACTGGTCTAATCTTTTTATTCTTTAACTTGTTGTACGTTCCGGTCCGAAATCGTTCTTTATGCAGATTGACTATTACTTGATCGCCCACCTCGAAGACTTTTTGTCGCCGATGCTTGTCCGCTTGCTTCTTGTACTTTTCGTTCGAGGCATGTAGCTTGGTTTGTACCTCCGCATGAATGCCCATGATCTTGTCAGCCATATGTTCTGCTACAATGCTCATGCCTGGGAGCTTGGACAGAGGGACCAAGTCTAGTGTGTGGCGAGGTACTCGTCGGTAAATAACTTGGAACGGGGATTTCTCTGTCGAGCGGTTCACCATGTTGTTGAATGCAAACTCCGCTTAAGACAAAGCTAAATCTCACTGCTTTGGTTTTTCTCCTGAAATACATCGAAGGAGGTTTCCCAACATGTGATTTACAACCTCAGTTTGACCATCAGTCTGTGGGTGGTAGGCGCTGCTGAATTGAAGTCATGTATCAAATCGAGTCCACAAAGTCTGCCAAAAGTGGCTTATGAACTTCGTGTCATGATCAGAAGTAATAGTCTTGAGAACCCCGTGTAGCAGCACAATTTCTCTGAAGAATAGATTTGCCACATGTGTTGCATCGAGAGTCTTCTTGCATAGAATAAAGTGCGCCATCTTGAAGAAACGATCTACTACCACAAACACCGAATCCATGCAGCGTTGTATTCGTGGGAGACCAAGCACAAAGTCCATAGATAAATCCTCCCAAGGGCCGTCAGGCACGGGTAATGGGGTGTAGAGGCCTGTATTATGAGATTGCCCCTTGGCGGTCTGACAAATATAACAACGTTGGACGGCCTTTCCCACATCACGTACCAATTGCGGCCAGTAATACCGTTCTTTCACAAGAGCTCGCGTCTTGTCTCGCCCAAGGTGTCTACTGAGGCCACCTCCATGTAGCTCTTGGATTATCTGTTCCCTTAGTGAACTGTTCGGGATGCACAGTCGATTTTCCTTGAAAAGGAACCCGTCTTGCATATGTAAGTCGCCAGGGTAACCTTGGCGTCTAACCCATGCGTCCTTGAAGTCGTCGTCATCGGCATATATGTCTTTGAGGCGCTCGAACCCGACAACCTCTTTGCTCATAGTGACTAACAAAGTTGCACGGCGACTCAGTGCATCAACTACTTTGTTCTGTTGCCCTGACTTGTGTTTTAGTACGAACGTGAATTCCTTCAAAAACGAGATCCATCTAGCATGCACACGGTTAATGTTAGCTTGACTATTAATGAATTTGAGAGCTTGATGGTCCGTGTAAAGTACGAATTCCCTTTGAATCAAATAATGTTGCCAGTGTCGCAGTACCTGAACCACCTCGTATAACTTGATCTCATATGTAGACCACTTCTTGCGTGCATCGCTAAGTTTCTCACTGTAGAAGGCTACCGGCCTACCTTCTTGAGACAAAACTCTCCAAATTCTGACATATGAGGCATCAAATTCGACTTCAAATAGTTTGTCGAAGTTGGAAAGTACAAGAAACGGGGTCGTGGATAATCTGCGCTTGATTTCGGCAAAGCTCCTGTCGGCTTCGTCAGTCCACTGAAACTGTCCTTTCTTCATGCAATCTGTGATTGGTGACACAATGGTACTGAAATTTTTCACGAACCGACGATAGAATGTCGTCAGTCCATGAAAACTTCGCACTTCATGCATATTTGTGGGAACCGGCCATTCGCTGATTGCCTTCACCTTTTCCTCATCCACCCGAATGCCCGTGGATGTTACGACAAAACCCAGAAACAATAGGCTATCAGTCATGAAGCTACACTTTTTTAAATTGGGATACAATTTATTTTTAGTGAGCACTTGAAGGACTTCTTGAGGTGTTCCATATGGGTGGTTTCGTCTTGACTATATATCAAAATATCATTGAAATAAACCACAACGAACTGCCCAATGAAAGGTTTCAGAACTTAGTTCATCAATCTCATAAATGTGCTAGGCGCATTCGAAAGACCGAAGGGCATGACCATCCATTCATATAATCCTTCCTTGGTCTTAAAGGCCGTTTTTCACTCATTACCCGACTGTATTCGAATCTAATGGTAGCCGCTCCTTAGGTCCAATTTAGAGAATATTTTTGTACCTTCTAACATGTCCAGCATATCGTCCAACCGTGGTATGGGAAACCTGTATTTTATGGTAATTTTATTGATGGCTCGGCTGTCGATACACATGCGCCAACTCCCATCTTCTTTGGAGTTAATAGAGCTGGTACAACACATGGACTCATGCTTTCTCGAATAAGACCCTTACAGATCAACTCCTCTACTTGTCCCTGCAGAATCTCGCACTCATTCGGACTCATTCGATAATGAGGACGATTAGGTAAACTGGACCTAGGGACAAAGTCGATATGGTGTTGGATATCCCGCATGGGGGGTAACCCATCGGGAAGGTCATCAGGCCAGATTTCTTTGAATTCATGTAGCAGCGGCTTTAATCTTTCAGGGATGATGGTAGGCTCGAGTTCTTCCCCTTTTACAATTAATGCATAAGTTTGTCTTGTTTCTTTGGATTCTTTCACGAAGTCCCGTATGGCTAAGAGAAAATGACCCTCCACTTTAGAAGTTTCAGGTGGTCCCTCTGGATCCATAGGGGCCAATATGGTCTTCTGGCCATCCTCGACGAAGATATATATATTATCTCGCCCTTTATGAGTGGCGTCACGGTCAGATTGCCAGGGCTGACCGAGTAGTATGTGACATGCTTCTATGTCAACCACATCGCATACTACTTCATCCTTATAATGTTTGCCAATTGAAAAGGATATGGTGCACCATTCAGTTACCTTTGTTTCGCTGACCTTCTTGATCCAACCGATTGAATATGGAGAGGGATGACGCTCCGTTTTCAATTACAATTTTTCCACCATGACCTTGGATACGATGTTCTCGCTGCTCCCACTATCAATGATCACGTCACAAACCTTTCGATTCACCGTACACCTAGTTCGGAAGATGTTATGCCGTTGTGGATGCACTTATTTTCTTGGCGCATATAATACTCACCTCACGACGAGCGACTCGTCGTGATCTTGCTAAATCCAACCTGAATCATCTGCCTCGTCCTCGGTGGTGTGCACCTGTTCTTCAATATCTGGATCTTCATAAGTGTTATCAGCACTACCATCATTGATGATGATGTTTGCCACTTTTCGCTGGGGATAAGTATTTGATAGGTGGCCCGGTTGGCCACAATGATAACAGTTGTCGGGCTTTGGCCGAGCATAGGGGTTCGGGATTCTACTTGGACCAGCAGCAGTCGATATGCCCCTTTGGGGTCTAGCTTGATCTCGGTTCTCAGATGTAGGAGGTTGAGTGCGTGCTCCTACAAGCTCCTTCCCCTTGGGCTGTGCAGTTTCCTGGGGAGGACCTGCCACAGGGGTCCTTGCAGTAGGATAGGTCCGTGTGTTAGGACGTTCAAGTTGCGCTTCTGCCCGAGTAGCCAACTTGATCGCATCATTCATCGTCCAGACGGATTGCATCTGGACTCGATCTTAGATAGCCATATGCAATCCACCGTTGAATCGGGCGACTTGCTGCGATTTAGTCTCGACCAAATCGTTACACGCCGCCAGGAGGTAAAATTCTTCTGCGTATTCTCTCAGAAAGCACCATCGTTGAATGTGGATCACTTCTGTCGCCGACCGGGCCTTTTCTGATCCATCTTGGCCATGAAACTGTCCGCGACCTGCTCTACATCACTAAGGGATTCTGACCCCCTCCAAAGAGGTTTTTTGGAAAGGTCCCGCACATAGATCGTTGGTCGGCCCGTTCTTTAAACAACGACACACTAACGACCTCCCTATTCAGAAAACAGGGGCTGCGTAAATCCCATTGCGAAAGGAGGACTACAATTGGTTTACGCACATGGATTTCGGGGGTTTTCACGCCTATAAAAGGCTTCCCAGCCCACCGTCTTAAGGACATAACAGAGAGAGAGAGAGAGAGAGAGCTCGGCCGGGGGCAGCACTCCACAAAAAAAGGGAGAGAGAGAGGTCTCCAACTGGAAGCTTGGTTCATCCAGACCACTGGTTCGATCAGCATGGAAGGAAGAAGGAACGAAAGAGAAAGAGAAAGAGAAAGGAAAGAAAAGAAAGAAAAAGAAAGAAAAAAAAGAAAGAAAACAAAGGAAAGGAAAGGAAAGGAAAGAAAGAAAAGAAAGGAAAGGAAAAGGAAGGAAAGAAAAAGAAAAGAGAAAGAAAGGAAAGAAAAAGAAAAGAAAAAGAAAAGGGAAGAAAGAAAGAGAGAGAAAGAGATTGTGTGTTGAGTCAACCCATTGAGTTCTGGACTGAGTCAGGTTCGGGATCGAGCCAATTTTTGGGTCCTACGGTGTTAGGAACGTTGGTGAGGGTTTTATCCTTTAATCTTACATTAATTTATGTTGTCATATTTATCCTGCCCATGCCTTCCTATTATTGTATCTTGCCTTTTATATGCCTTCATATTACTTTGAATTTTTCCTGCAATTATATGTTTTACCATCAATTCTTTGCCTTTGGTTTACAGTATAATGTTAATTCCAAGTGATCTTTCTGAATTTATATGGGGCCATGGATACAAGCCTTGCCCTTGCCTTATCAAATTTATTGAGTTAGCCCTGCCACTCTCCTTATTATAGAATTGGCCATTGCTGCTTTTCTATTTGTTGAGTTGGCCATTGCCACTCTCCTTATTATATAATCGGCCGTTGCCGCTCTCTTATTTGTTGAGTTAGCCATTGCTACTCTCCTTTTATTGAGTTGACCATCGTCACTATCCTCTTTATTCCCTTGGCCATTGCCACTTTTATCTTTGCTGAGTTGGCCATTACCTCTCTTCTCCTTATTATATTGGCCTCGTGTTATTTATCTTTAAGGCTTGGGCATATGTCTTAATATTCCTGAACTCTCATGATTCAATGAATTTCCCTTTTTGTATAAGTACTATGTTGGGTATCCCTCTTCTAGCATTCGAATAAATATCGTGGACGTAATGAGTTTTCGGTTACGGCCCTGAGGCGGCACATAATTTCATGTTTCATTGGTGATGCAATTGGTGTATGTAAATCGTTATATATACATGTTGCATTAATTCTTTTCTTTTGGGGGTTGGTTGTCGTAAATAGTCGCTCTAATCCGGGTTACATGATTCACTTGGTCATGTATTGTATTCGTCTCGGGATAACCACATAAATCCATGTTAAACGTGGGACACACCGACGAATCTCCGTAGTATGGGATGTGGGGCGAGTCAGATAACTATAATCGTATTCCACATTGTAGCGATCGCTAAGTGTAATAAATTGCAAATACTTTGCTAGGCATGCATCTCATGTAAATTGTTTGTGCATATTGATACCTCTTGTAGTTGTGGAGTACGGGACATATCAGAACCTTTACATCACTTTTATGAATCTCTTGAATTATTGTTAATCTTAAAGGATAACCATCATTATGAGTAGGGCGTTGATCGTCTCCCAACCGTACATATTATGCAGGTGATGTACAGATTAAAGGCCTAATGAACAATCTCCCTAAGGAAGATTATGTTGAAAGAATAAGAAGACAATTTATGATTTAGTTTGATACTTCCACTGTGAACTTGATAAATGTAATAAGCTTCCATTGAGAAGGCATTTAATTATTCTTTTTACTCTAATGAAATATAATTAATATGGTTGATTTTATTCTTGTGAATGTTACCTTCATGAATGTATCAGGATGTGATCCAAATGAAAAAAAAAATAGGGTGCGATTTTCAAAAGCATCCAAGTTCATACATTATTAACACTTGGTTTTCTCGGGCACAAGTATGAACTCTAGTCGTGAAAATTTGGGGCGTTACACGGTATACGAGGCCAACCTTCGAGGTCGAGGTCTATGGTCGAGGCTGGTCCTCGACGTTGACGGTTGAGGTCGTTCCTCGAGGCTGAGGTTGAGGTCGGTACCCGAGGTACTTGAGGTAGAGGTCATCTTTTGAGGTCAGTGAACAAGGCCAACCTTCAAAGTCATTGGTCGACACTAAGGCCGGGTCGATACTCTGCCCTTCTCTGGGGTTTCCTATTATCCCTCTATTTTATTCTTGGTCGTCGAGTCAGTCCAATTTTACCCATAACAGTTGCCCCTTACTTCCGAGTGCTATCTCCAAGGGCTCAAGAAGTAAGTAGGTTTGGACTAATATGACTTTGAGCTGTCGTGCGAGCAAGAGGCTTCAAGTATGCGGGAGGTCGAGCATATAGATTTATAGTCGATAGTCTAGCATGTAATGATAAGTCGTGCATGGTAGTATCAATAAGTCGACCACATAATAGTAGGCCGAGCACTCGGTAGAAGGACTTTCTTCCCTTAAATTGAGAGAAGTCATTGTGGTTGGTCATATAGCTCGGATAGTTGGGATAATAATGTTAAAAGAAATTCCCTTCCCCTGATCTAGAGAAGTTCTTTTATTGTAAAATTCGTAAAATAGTAGAGGAGAAACAGTAGCAATATCACGAGCACCTTTTTCCCTTTTATAAAGGGAGGTCACTTACAGTCGAATATGTGGATACAAACGATAGATAAAACAACAGAAATAAAGGGGAGAACCTTCTTCCCTTGATCGAGGAAGGTTTCTCATAGTCGAACACAAATAACTTCTATCGAGACGATCAGTCGAGCACAGTCATTTCACCCCTCGGAGTTCCTCATGGGTAGTAGATCTTTAGATGATCGACGTTCCATGGGTGAGGTAAGAGCTTACCCTCCATATCGTTTAGTTGATAAGTCCCTCAATACTTGAGGTAGAGGTCGGGGTTTGCCGATGAGCTTTATTACCGAGCTTGGTTGATTGGTGCATCTCGATCATTAGATTTCCTTGTTCAGCCCAGCTTCCTTAAGTACCTTCTCCGGCTTGGTATTCAAGGGAGTGTACTGATAGAAGTGACTTTTCAGATATCGGTTAGTACGCTAGCCTTGGTTTTGGTCGTCCTTCTTCTTTCTTTTGGCGTTAGCGGCAGAGGGTTCCTCTTCTTCCCTTCGCTTCCTATCCTTAGCCGAATTGTTTCCTCCTCGAGTAGCGCCTCTTCGTAAAATAAAGAGTACATCGGCATTGGAATATTTTTTAGCTCAGTTAAGTAGGTCGGCGAGGATAGTCAGGGGGTTCTTACTAATAGAGAAGATGAACTTTCCTTATTTAAGGCCAGTTACCATGACAGTCAAAGCTATCTGTTCGGAGTAATCGTCGACTTGCACTGCATTCGTGTTGATTCGAATAATATAATCTCTTAACAGCTCATTCTCCCTCTATGCAAATGTGAGAAAATGAGTTGATGGCTTTCATTTATTTTTCCCACCGATGAACTCTGTGATGAAGTCTTTGTTAAGTTGAGTGAAGGAGTTGATGGACTTCGACTTTAATTGCCTGTACCATTTTCGTGCAGTCCCCGACAAAGTCAGGAAAAATGCTTTGCACATCACGGACTTAGAGGCGCCGTGAAGTTCCATACAAGCTTTGAAGGATTCTAGGTATGTGGACACTGAAAATCGGCACCCACACTGATTTGAGTTTGTGATGAGGGTGATTAGGCCTATTTGGATTGATGATGTAATGTAGACTTGAAGTCGCCACTAGCCACTTAACTCAAAATCTCTCAATCGGCTAGAACCTGCAGAATATGTAAAGCTAGAGAATCCGAAGACTCTCTTGCTTTAAGTTGACTCCTGATCTACAATTTAGATTTTGAGTAAGGGACCTCGGTTACAAAGAGGGAAGGTGTTAAGCACCCTCTCTGCCCGTATGAATGTACGGTCTCTACTTCGTGTGGTAAAATAGTCTTAAGGGATAGGATGGTAATATTAAAATGGGACTATGCAGACTTGAATTTCTGATATGGCAAGGTCCAAAATTATAGCAAGCCACAGAGCATATGTCCAAAGAATATCTAGAGGAGTTTTTGGAATAGATGTGATGATGCTAAAATATCATTAAAAAGAGGACTAGACTACCATGAGTTTCTGATGTGACAGGATCTAGTGTTCCAGCAAGTCACAGAGCATACATTTAATGACAACTTAGAGAAGCAAGGGGGTTGAGAAGGAAAGTAATGATGTGATTAAAGAAGTTTAGATGCTAATGATGATTGTACGATCTTTGGCGTGCATTTGAAATGACTTAGATGTTTGGATGCACCATGGTTGGGATGTTTGGCTTGAGTAGTAATGAGAGGGTAAAGAATGCTTAAAAGGATGGAAGCTTGGAAACTCGGGTACTCTTTTCTCTCACTTGCTTACTCTCTCTTACTCTCCTTCTTTGTGAGGCTTTTTTAGTTGTTTGCTTATGAGAAATGGAGAGAAAGGAAGGGTATTTATAACCTTTTAGGTTGACATTTTGGTAATTCTTAGGACTTTAGAGGGTAAATGATGATGCGGTGGCTTTTGATTGGTTGAGAGAAGGGTAATGCCACATGGCATTACCTTATAGGCTCTTGAGCTTGGTAGGATGGTAAATAAGGTAAGTTTTAGGGTTAATTATATGGGAGAGTTGACTTTGGGAGGGAGGAACAAATGTGTGCTCAGAGGGCACATTTGTCGAGAGAGGGCGGTAATTGGGTTACCGCTGACAGTAGTCCGATTACCGCCCGAACCTTGTTGACTCCGAACTTCAGTTTGTTGGCTTTTTTTTTTTTGGGCTTTGGGTGTGGGCTTTCGGACTTTATAGGTTTTTCAGGCTTTGGATTTTTTTTTTTTTGGATTTTAAAGATGTTTTGGTTAGGGCTCAGAATTGGTTCGGAAATGGTTTAGAAACGGGCAATAGGGTGACCTCGGTTCAGTTTGGCTATGGTTTGGGGTAGGGCATGGGGTTTAGGTTCAGTTCTTAAGGATCGATGCCTTACCAAGTTGTTAGCCTGGGTGGAGTGTCTACAGATGCCCCTCTTTGGCAGAGGTTGCAAGTAACCGAATGCCAAAGCAAGTGGACACCCCACCCTTCTGATCCGAAAAGGTTATGGTCTGGATTTGTTGTCTGCCATAGTGTCATTGTCAGTTTACTGTTTGATAAAGAGATAACTTGCACATATCACGAGGGTTTGAGAAAAACGTTGTGATTGTCCCTACGCGTTCTGTGGTATTACGGGCCACAAATCACAAACCTTTTGCGTCAGATTGACAATAACATCAGAGAGTAAGTCTAGAAAGTAGGGGCCCAACGCTTTTGTGGCCTTACGGGAATCCCAATACTGTTTGGATCTTTGTTGTTCCTTTGCTACATAATCACCCTGGGAGTACTTGTTCCATTTGATCGTCAAAGTGGTTAGTTGCCCTGTGCATTCTGCGGCCTTATGGGGAACTCACTACGCTAACTTGGACTCGATCAGACTTTCCAAGTATCCTGGACTAGGTATGTGCGGGTGACCTTTTTTCCATGCAGTCTTCTGATTTTGATACGTTGGTTACAATTGATCTTTTTCGTTCTTTTTTTTAAACGATCATTCTGACCAAAGTTGGATCGATTTTATCATCATCGGTACTTCATTATTTGTATGACTATCTTGATATCGAGAATCGGGATTGTAAGACCCTACCCGAGAGTGTGCATTTCATTCCTCTAGGTCTCGCGGTCCTACCTGAATCCTGGCGACCCGCTACCTATGGATAGTGTTTGCGGTCACCCCAAGTCTGGTCGTGTAGACCCAACCTAGATCGACCCGAATTTAGTGCCAGAGCGACCGCGTCGTCGCCGCGGCTCCAACGCCGCGTCTTGTGCAACAATCCGAGCTGTAGATCATGAGATGTGGACCGTGCATAATTTAGGCCGTTGATCATGATTGTGCGGCCCACCTAGAATTTAGTTTAAATCCCTAGGCATAGGTTTCATCACCCTATCCATCATAGGGTAAGTAGATTAGACTAGGTCCCTACCCCTACCTAGCTAGCAAGTGATCATGAGTTCTCTATCCAAGAGAGCTCCTTTTTCTATCTCCCATGCAAAAGCTACTTCTCCCTCTTCCCTAAATATGAAATTTTAGAATTTCTCTCCTCTAGAGAGAGAGGATCATATCCCTCTTTCCTAGCCAAACAATCATTACATTGCATAAAACCCTCTCTTACTAGCAATTTCATTCATTTCTCTCCCTTCCTCTCTTCTCCTCATCTCTCCTTCTCCCTCTCTACCCTTGGAACGTCCCACCCTTCTCCTCATCTCCAGTCCCCTATACCCTCAAAAATCCCCTCATCTAGCCTTTCATCTCCAATCTTAGCCATTGATCCTTGAAGCTTAAAGCATAGAGTCCATTGGTAGAAGTTTGGTGAAGATCCTTTGAGGTGGGTGTTTTTAGTTTAGGATTTCTTTTCTTCATTCTTAGATCTTTTCATTCCTACCTTGAGGAGCCAGTGGGGCCCACCAAATGATGGTGGGGGTCCCCAAGTATCCATAGATGAGGCCTATGGCCAACCATCTTACATGCATGTTCCATAAATGAGGCAATTCTCCATGGACCCCATCATGGACTTTTTCTTTTTGATCCATGTTCTTGAGGGGTCATCTAGACCCTAAACCTTGGTGGGGATGGCATCCCCACCTTAGATCTGAAATCTTATTGCATGCATGTCTATGATGCAACTTGTAAATGGATATAGTGGAAGGTGTAATGTTTGTGATGAAGGGAGGGCCTCAATAGTGGCGGAGACCCTCTCTTGTAGCCGGATCTTGCTTTCTTTCTTCATTTTCTTCATTTTCCCCATCCTCATGACCTGATCTTTGAGGTGTGTGACCCACTTAGAGGCCTTGCAACATCCAGACCTTCCAAACATTATGGACGCCCTGTGTTATCTATACTTGGGACGTTGATTCCCCATTTCCCTATATGTGATGCATGCAATGGGTTTTTGGGCAGGGATATGGCTTGGATATTTGTGGGGCCCACTAAGGTGGACCATGAAACTAAATTTATGGGGTAATCTCCTTTTTATTTGACGCATATGCTTAGTATATTCCATGTATATGTTGCTATCCAAAAATTTTCTGGACAGTTTCTGGTTGTTTTTGGACCAGATTTTGAGACTGATTGGGGGACCTTTCCTATCCTTCAAATATACTTTTCTTAAAGGTGGGGACCCCACCTAGATTTCCTCCAAATTTCAGCGCCATCTGACCTTGATTGAGGTCTCAAAGGTGTGGCCCAAGTGGGGCGGACAGTCCAGATTTTCTGGACTGTCCAGCAACATGTCAGTTTGAAAATCTTAAAATATAAAATAATTTTTACATTGGTGGGCCACTTTTGTGGACTCCACCTTATAGTATACATATGTAGGGATGTTAAAATCAATTTTCTCTAATTTTTGGAGATCTTCAGCCCACCCCATTGGGTGCTCAAAATAGGGTTAGCCATAATTCTGAACTAACCAGATTTTTGGACAATCTGTTTTCTTTTAATTCACAAAATTACTTTCCTAACTCAGAAAAATCTAAAATTTTAACTAAAGGTGGCCCACCCCTACTAGGACCCACCTACCAAATTTCGGACCCAATGGACTACCAAGGAATTTTTGATAAGGGCTGGACCGGCCCACCAGGCTGGACGCCTAAGGCTGGGGCGTCCAGCGTGGGCTAGCCGTCCACCCCGTTATGTGGCCCACTTAAGTATGGTTCATCTGAGTATAGAGTACCCAGGGTGGGGCCCACCTTTTTGCTAGCACATGGGCTGGGAGTCTAGCCCATCGGGACGCCCAGGCCCATGTGGGACGCCCCATGTGGACTACCTGCTGGACTTTGGTCCAGCAGTGTGGACCACCTATTTCTCTAATTAATGTGATGTAATCCTATGTGGTGGGGCCCTCTGACTTGAAGGTTGGACTACTTGGACTGATGTCCTAATCAAATGGATCATTTTCTGGGCTCTAACAGGCCCATAAACTTGTTGGGTTAAAAATCCAGCAATGTGTTATAATAATGCTTGGCCTTCGGGCTGAAATTTTGAGAAGTGGGGCCCACCACATTGTGAGTACTTAGAAGGAATAAAATTATGCTTAGAATCCCCTAATTCTGGGCTTAATTAATGCTTATTTTTAAGGCCCACCGTAGTTGGATGTTAATAGGTCCATGTATGTATCAAGTTGTTGGACTCTTTAGGCCCATAAGGGCTGGAACTTTCTCGATAGGCCCATTGGACCTTTGGGCCATTTTTTCATATTATTGTGTTGGGTTTATGGGCCGGATTACACAAGTGGTCGGGCCCTTGGTTGCCCACCAAATCAACTTTATGCTTGGGCCAGGTTGTAGGCCCAACTCACTTAGTTTAGACATGAAAATTACCTATGGGGTTTGAGTGATGGGCTGCCCACTAGGCCCACCACAATATGTGGATTAATGACCCTTATGATTGGGCCCAAACCTTACTTATGGGCCCATGATATTACATATGGGTTGGGCTATGTGTGTTGCCCACTAGGCCTATGCATTAGTATAGGCCTTGGGCCTTGATCCGCGATTGATTAGAGATGGGTTACCTCTTGGGGACCAGTTGTGGTTAGATGTCCACATTGGTGGTCCTAAGGTAGGCCCATGGGTTTCTATGGTTGGTTAAAGGCCCATCATAGACCCTTGCTAGGACCGTTCATCTATTTAGGCTCATGTTATTGTTCTCCTTAGCCTTGTGGGCTATCCCAAACTATTAGGCCCCCACTAGAGGTTGACTCCTTAGAGAATTTGTCTAAGTACCTAGACTTAGTCCCTCCTTGGAAAGGAGGCGTATATTACAACATCATCGCCGTATGGCGCACCTAGTTCGTACTCATGACCCATGTGCGTCATTGCGTGATTTGATTGCATTATGTGTGTCATTGGGCAGATGTGATAGTTTCCCAAAGGGATGAAGTTTCTCCTCTTGTGCACGTTGAGTGCTTGGAGTTGACGTATGATTGGTATGCATGACTCATGCATCCGGCATTGAATTTCATGGATATTATTTGTCCTTGCTTCATCAGGGCCGATGTCTCCACTAATATATCATGGGTGGCCATTTGTGGGTACCGGAAATACTACTTGAGCATTGGGGTGCATAGGATATCCCTGGGTGAAAACCCCTAAACTTTCACGGTACCGAGGGAACTCCTCAGCGCCGAGACCGAGTGGAAAACATGAGCGCACGAGGGCCTTATACCATTAGGTCATGACTCCCACTGTAACGTGGTCGGTTGGGATGGGGTGTGGCCTTACCCGTCTGAGAGAGAGGGCAATCGCTAGGCTGAGTCTGACCAGCTCGTGAGTAGGTCCGCTACCGTCGAGCCTCGCTGGTGATTGGCTGTCCACAGGTAGAACTGTACACGAGCAGACTAAGGCTCGAGTACTCGCTCTATTCGACTTAGAATACTCAACTCGTCTGAGTTAGAGCCGAGTACGAGCGGGTTTCCACGACTCGTTTAGATTACGAGTAGAGTACGACTCTAGAGGTACTTGACTCGGTACTAGACTTGGTACTCGACTCGTACTCGACTCGTACCTTTGTATATAAGTCCGTCCGAAAAAAAACCCTACCCCACCCGTCATTTTCCAACAGCGTCTAAACCCTACCCCCACCCGTCCTTTTCAAGCAACGCCCAAACCCTTCCCTCCCAGCGAGCGTTCGAAAAAAACTCTCTCTCTCTCTCCTAGTGCCCGTCTAGCCATCCCTCTTCTTCCCCCCCTCTCTCTCTCTCACTCGCCCCTGTCCCCTGTCCAGCGGTGCTAGACCCTGCCGCTCATCTCTGCGGCCTGTCCGATGACGTAGCTCGTCCCTGCCACTCGTCCCGTCGTCCGTCATCGCCCTGCCCTGCACGCAGCTGCCGGTCGTCCCTCTTCTGCTCGCCGGTAAGGTGTGGGGTTGATTTTTTATTTTTTATTGCTAATATATGTTAAAAATTGTTAATATAGTTTTGAGATTAACCTGATATTTGTGTTTTCTCTTGATATCATGGTGAATTGCTAAGTTCAGTTTCCATTTACACATGAAAGGTAAATATTCTACAGCTAGGATTTTTCAATCAAGTTATATTAGTTAGATTTCTGCTCGTACTCGAACTTACCTCGAAAACTCAGACTCGACTCAACTCGACTTGTTTACTACTCGTACTCGGGCGAGTAGAGTACAAACAGGGAGTCCATGCTCATTGGCCGAGTAGAGCTGAGTACGAGCAACACTCGGGCGTTAAGAGCCGAGTACGAGTAGGGCGATACTCGACTCGACTCGGCTCGTGTACAGCTCTATCCACAGGTGGGTAGTGAGGTCTTCTACGCTTGTTTGACTATGCGGGTCTGTAAGGAGGCAGTCATCCTGCAGTGTACTCGACCTTGGTAGATTCCTTATGATGGAACTGTACTTGATATGCGGATTTGATATGAGGACTGTCATTACTTCGCATTGCATTTGCATTGGCTGCATAAGCCTTATATTGCATCACCTTGGTAGGGCGCCCAATACTCATGTATTGCATTACATAGCCTTAGTACGGCTTACTGCATTCATAGCTTAGCCTCGGTATGGCTAGTGGCATTGGTGTTATTCATGTTTCTTTCTGCATTCTCTCTTACCTTCTTTTGAGCACCATTGTCACACACCTTACACCACCTTCTAAGCTTTCTATAAGCTTATGCACGATTGATGCGTGCAGGAGATCCTAGGTCGGCGTCGTAGCGGAGGAGTTTTGGACTGGAGCGCGAGCTGAGGACCCCTTGTTGCAGACCTTTCCTTTCCCCTTTGATATCATGTATTTCCTTCTGAGCCTTATGTATCTGTTAAAGCTTAAAATTTCTAGTGGATTTTGCAATGCGTTCCTATGGTTACTTTCTGAGATTTACTTGCTATGATCTTGGGTATGCTCAGTTGGATTGGAATTGTGACATGAAAATCCGCCTTGTGGGATCCCAGGATTGGAACCTGTGCCAGGAGCCGAGAATGGGGTACTACGGAGGCTGTTGCGGCCGGAACCGGCTATCGGGTTCCTTGGGAGTCCGATCACCGGGTCTAGGGCATGATAAAGATATTCGCACTTGTATCACATATGAATTTGACAACTCCTAAGGAAACCAAAAGTGGTTAAATCTTATTTCGCTATTTGCACTAGACATTACTGGGAAATATATGAGATTTCTCAGTACTTTGCATGCCAAATGCTATTGTTTTGAGAATTTTATTTTTTTGAAAACTACCCTTTGAGGAGCTACACTCCTTGGGGATTTTATTGCAAATTTAGGAGATTTTGAAAAGATCCGTCTGATCTCACAGGAGGGTGTCGTCGTTTGGTTTTTATTGTGTGTATATATATATATATATATATATATATATATATATATATATTATTAATTTTGGAATAAGTCCAGATTGTTGCCTCCACTGGTGAATTTGTGGGATTGATCATCAGATCTGGTTTTTATCGTATTTTTAGAATTTCGTTTTTCTACAATTTCCTTTGTTTTTCTCAAAATCCTCAATTTCTTATGAGATTTTGTAATTTCTCGTGAGATATTCCTTTTTTTCTCTTTATCTCATGAGAATCTCTTCCTTTCTTCCTTTTCTTTCCATTGTCCGCCGGACTAAAGCGTTTCCCGGGCCTTCCGATCACTTTAAAGGGCATAGGCATCTTGTGCCGTGCGTTGGGCAGGGAGCGATAGTTTGACTACCGCGGGCGGTAGTTGGAGTATCGCCCCACGCCTGTTTGTCTTTTGGTTTGAGGTGGGCGCTGGTCCGAAGATGGGCCTCCGCTCTCCTATTTCTTCTTCCCGTTTTTTCTTCCAGAGACACCATTGTTGTCTCTTGTAAGCTCTTTCTTCTTCCTCACTTCCTTGCTCCCTCAATCTTTTCACGGCTTCTTTCTTTTAGTGGACCTTGGTATCCGTGTGCATGGATTCTCTAGGATTTACCCCTTTATGGCCATGGATCTTCCCTTTAATGTGATTCTTTTGGAATGGTCATCAAAATCCCAGCCTCTTGTTGGGAAAACATTCGTTAATTTATGGACCTTCTTTTCTCAAGTTCTAGGCCCATTTGGCCTATGGCCATGTAAATTTTTTTTTATTTATTTATTTATTTGATGGAGTGGGGTGTGATAAGAAAAGTGTCCCATTCTTTATTTGTGCATGGATATATATATATATATATAAATATATATCTAATATAAATATATATATATATTATATATAGATATATCTATATATATATATATAAGATCTATATATATATATATATATATATATAATATATCTATATATTATATATATATATATTTGTTGTTTTTGGAAGAAAGTCCAAACCTTACATTTCATGAAATGGTGGGCCACTAAAATGAAATCCTTTGATGGGCCAGATTGATGATTCCTGGCCCACTTGGATCTTCCAATTTTGTGAATTTTTTATGGTGGGCCATTATTTTGGAGTGGGTCCTATCTTCTTCCTTAACATGATTTGGTCCCAGGTGTGGGTTTTGAATTAAAGGATTTTTTAGGTGGGCCTTGAGATAATTTGATGAGTTTGGACCATGGGCCTTGGAATGGGTTTGGGTAATGGGCTTGGACGACTGGCCTTGGAATGGGCTTGGAAAGTGGGCCTTGGATAATGGCCTTGTAATGGACTTGGATAATGGGCTTTGGACAATGGGCCTTGTAATGGACTTGGACCATGGGCCTTGGACAATGGGCCTTGGAATGGGCTTGGAAAGTGGGCCTTGGAATGGGTTTGGAAAGTGGGCTTTGGACAATGGGCCTTGGAGTGGACTTGGATGATGGGCCTTGGAATGGACTTGGATAATGGGCCTTGGAATAGGCTTGGAAAATAGGCCTTGTAATGGGCCTTAGAATCATGTCAGTGATTATTGGTGGACCATTCATGATGTATCTCTCTCCTTTTGGAGATTTTGAGCCATTTGTTAAGGTAGGGGTGGATACTTACCTGTGAATGTTGACCTTGCAGCATGCCTCGTCATGGTCGAAGTGAGGCTGGGCCCTCTAGCCAGTCGGTTGATCCTTGTTACGTACTTCGAGAGGGTCGACATCTCTCTAATGTGGCTCGAGAGGGAGGGGCTCCTGTTGTCTTGAGAGGACGTGGAGTCCGCAGCCACTGGCCAGATTGGTTCATGGATCATCAGCCATTGTTCTTTCAGGTGTTGGAGCGTACTCCACTCTCTGGCTTGTTTAGAGTTTGTCTGAGTAAGACGAATATGACACTCTTATCGGTGCTAACTGAGCGATGGCGTGCTGAGACCCATACGTTTCATCTCCCCTTTGGAGAATGGGGAATTACCCCCTATGACATCTTTATCCAGCTTGGTCTATGATACGAGGGAGGGTTTATTCCCTTTGAGGAGGATCTCCATGTTCCTTCTGAGGATGACTGGATGAACCTTCTAGGGATGGTTCCCCATTCTTCGGACTTCTCGGGTCCCCGGTTCAAGTTGCTCTAGTTATCGGTGAACTTCTCTTGGCGAGTTCTGCAGACTGAGGCCGAAGCTATTGTGAAAGCTCGGTCTTGATTTTGTATATTGTGGGAGCCATGATCTTCTGTCATTAGAATGAGTTAGTGAGCTCTCGTCTGCTGTCGCTCGTGGCAGATATTACTTTTCCCACGCCGTATAACTGGAATGCTACGCTTTTGGCTCATTTGTACGAAGGACTGGACAAGGCCAGCCGTTGTAGCAGTAGGTCGATGACTGACTTTTATCCAGTTATCGAGGTGCGTATCGAACCCTTTCGCCTCACCTTTTTTCTCATGAATACGTATTCTGATGACCAATCCTTGTGCAGGTTTGTTTTTTTGAACATTTTCCAAATTTAGGGCCCACTAATAAATCATACCCCACCTTTCCACCGCGTGATGTTGTGGTATAAGGATAATCGCAGCCGCACTCGCCAGTTTTCAGACCTCGCATGAAGATCTAATGTGGATGCCCTAATTCCTGATGATGTGAGCAAATGCCTTTTGAGCCTTTCTCTTTTCGTCTGTATTCTTATCCTGACCCTGTATTGATTTTGCCAGTTCCAAACCAAGCCTTACTTTCAATCGGCCATCGCTCTTACTCCCGAGGCCCAAGAAGCTTTCTAGGCCTCGCGTCGTAGTCTCATTTTGTAGGATCCTCGGGTGACGAAGTGGTACTTGGGGGAGAGACTCTTTTGGCAATTGACTGGCAATCCCCTTGTACCAGCCCACTTGCTGAACCGATGAACTGGAGAGCGGTCCCCGAGCATGAGTTAGCAGCTGCTGTTGAGGGCTATGATACTAGCGCTTTTATTGATCCGATGAGAGAGTATAGTTCCTGATGCGAGCAGTACGACATTGGTCCCTTTTGAGGAATGCTTATGCTCCTGGCGGTGGCGCGCGTTTTGCTGGAGAGAATCTCTTGGGTCCTGAAGTCCCTTCAAAGGACACAGATGAATATGTACCTGACGAGTAGTGGCTTCTTTATCTTTTCTGTCCATGTATCTTCTGTGTACATTTTTCCATACATATCAGAATTTGTTTATCTAGTGTCGCCTTTCGTATTACTTTTTGAGCCCTTTGATGATCTGAGTGCATGATGTCCTAATGTTTTGGCTTCCTTCGGCCTCCCTGGTGGGAATTGTTCATGGCCGGAGCACGTTCCACGTCCTGGTGGTAATCGGATTATCGCGGGCAGTAATCTGAGTACTACCCATTGACTTCTGACAACCTTTCGAGATTTGCAGGTGTTGCAGCAGCGGGCACAACTATCGAGAGCGGGCAGTAATCCGATTACCACTCCTCTCCATCTTTTCTTCCAGCAACGGTCGGTCCTTCTCTGTTCATCCAAGGTTGTTGTCCTGTTATTCTTCTTCTCCTCTTGTAGCTCGAATCTTCTTTTCTTTCTTTTTGTCCCCTTCTTTTGTCCTCTTCTCTCTATTGTCTTCTTCTTGGTATCTTTTTCCAATGGCTGGAAATAGTGGGAGCTTTAGTGGGTCCAACAATGGTGGGAGCTTGGGTCTAATGATTAAGGTAAATAATGTTCCTCTTAGCCCTTTTCATGAAGAAGTAATGAATGAAGAAAGTTTATTTATGGGTGGGTCCATTAATGGTGGTTTGGTGGAACCACTTGAGGAAGTGAATACCATTTATGGTTTGGCACCAACCACCATTAATGGAGACATGGATTTTGGGCAAGTAATGGGAGAAAGCTTGGGAAATGATTTGGGAGATGGTTGCATTTTTGATGGCTTGGATGGACCTATTGCTTGGTGGTAGTGAAAATGGGGCTTTTGAAGGGCTGATTTTTGGGAGCTTAGATGTGGATGAGCCATTGGGTGATATGTATAGGACCATGATGATGGTGGATGTTGCAGATTTGACCATGATTGATGGCATGGGTATTGATGGTGGGGATGTGATGGAAGATGGGTTGGTGCATGTTGATGGATGGGATGGACCATGGAGATGGTTTGTTGGGTGGTGTGTCCCATCTTGGTGATTTAGTTATGGTGGGTGGGTTGGATGGGATATATCATGGGGGTTTGTTGGGTAGTGTGTCCCATCTTGATGATATGGCTATGGTGGGTGGGTTGGATGAGTGGTGTGTCCCATGTTGATGGCTTGAGCATGATATTTGGTTCAGATTACGGGGTTGTGATGGGTGACATGGCTCATGGTGGTAGTGGATTGGTTGGGGTGGATGATGGAGGTGAGGTGGCTATTGTGGATGGTGGGCCAGATGATTTTTTTCATTGGGACGGACCTGCTATTGTGACTCCCGGGGCGAGTATTTTTCTAATAGCCCCTGATGTGATGGTCGTGGGTGACTCGGGCTCACCTGTTGCTGCCTTTCAGGACACTTTGCGCGAGGCTATGGGGGCTTCAGGCTTCTTTTGTCACCATGAGATTGACTTTTTGGACAAGAGATGCCTATTTTCAATGATTCGCCAGTCGATCCGGGCCTTCAGATCGTTGAGGGTGTGCCTGTTCGCACCTGTTGCTTGTAGCCACGTGGCACCTGTTCAGAGAGACTATGTGTCTAGATAGGGAGTTTGACCACCTCTCAGAGTCGTGAGCTGCATCTTCTGGGGTTTGTAGAGGTCCTGCATCTACACCGAGTTTGCCCGGACTGGCGATTGCTGAGTGCTGCGTCTTATGATTGGGTTCCAGTGCTGAACCTGTTCTTTTTCAATGGCCTAGAGTTAGGTTCATCTTTGGAGGAGTTGTCTCGTTTGACTGGCCTCCCTTTCTCCCATGACCCATATCTTCCTCCATCCTGTCAAGTGAGGCCTTTTAATTTTGAGTTCTAGTTTGGTTTCTCAGCGGCTCTCTCTTCAGTTGATGGTGTTACCGATGAGTTCACCCTTGAGCCTTTATATGATAGATGTTTCTCTGCTCGAGGAGATGATGGATCCGCTCGTCAGCTTTAGTGTTTGAATACACTTATATTTTGTGTTTTGGTAGAGCTGCTCTTTTCGGGATGGAGGCGGTCGTCCTTGATAGTCCTTTTTTACGCCTTTTGCCCTGTCCTTACTCGTCAGAGTATCATTCCTGTAGTGTTGGCGGAGCTTTTCCTAGGTTTGTCAGAGTGCTCCCTGGGACAGACTCGCATCCTTCGAGGGTGTTGCTCTTTTCTTCAGGTACTTCACTTTCCTCTCCTTTTGTCTTTCTTTCCTGTTTTCTTGCTCCTTATGTATGATTCCTATTCTTTCTAGGTATGGCTGTGGGAGCACCTTTTTATGACACCTCACCTTTCTTGGCCCAACTCCCATCATACTGATGTCTTATGTCTGCTTTTGGATGGACTCTCTCTTAGTGTTGAGGCCACTGAGTCCCTTTATCGCCGTATGATCTCTGAGCTACGAGGATGGGAGATTAGTTGGAAGGCCCCGTGGCTCTGCCGGACACCTTTGATTTGCAGTGCTGCTCGTACTCCTCTGGTCTTGTTGGGTTTTTGAGGTTACTGCTCTTATCACCTTATCCATTTCCTCCGACAGTTTGGCTTTTGGTAGGACGTCCCTACTTTTTCCTTCTCGGGATTTGGGCATGCTCCTCTACCTCTACACATGTCAGCTCTTCGCCAGCGGATCCAGACTTCATGGCGGGATTGTCTGAACGCGACTGCTTTGGGACTTGAGTCTTGGGCTCCTCCTTTGGCAACAGTGACGTATCAACATTGGGTGGCGAAGCAGTTGCTTTACCGCCAAGTTCTTGCTTGGCACTTGACAGATGATGAGGATGACAGAGACATCCTTGGAGATTATGCGTCGTCCTCTTCAGGGGTCGACGACTCCTTCGAAACGTTCGAAGAGAGGCCCTTCATTGACCCTTCCTTCTTGTCAGCTACACACGGCCAACTTTTGTCTGAGTTTTCCATGCTTCGGCGTGCGTGTGAAGACATGGCTCGTCGACTGGCGGTAGGGCGACGATATGACGAGAGTATGATAACATCCTGCAGATTGGAGAGGGATGAGGTCTTCTACCTGCGCATGGAGGTTGATAGACTTATGCAGCGATTATCAACGTATGAGGGAGGAGCGGGAGACTTACCGGGCGGTCTTTGACTCTGTTTTTATTGCATTTTTTTTGTTTAAAAAGAGATCGTGTATTTTTGTTTTGAGCAGTTCGGTAAAATATAGTGGATTTTGCAGATATATACCAAAAGTTTTAGCAAGGGAAAGAAATATTTTTATTTTGTGCCTTATTTTGTCAGTGTGTGTTTGGATTTATGCTTTAAATGATGAAATCAGAACGTTAGACTCAGCCTACGTCGAATCTAGTTTTCTGGTTTGTTTACTAGGGATCCCGGTCCCTTGAGAGTACCGCATATTAGGATCGTGCCCCTCGGATTTGGGTAGAATTTGACAGAATTCTGATCCTGGACTTGTCTTTTCCTTGTGCTTCTTCACTTTACTTGTTGCCTTGGCTTTCTCTATACCTGCATATATATATATTTTTTTTTAAAAGCCATTATTGCCTATAGCGCCTTTTCGGGTTTTCACCATGACTACTTCCCCGTTATTTTTGCCCGTGGCGTCCTTTCAGATTTTCACGACGTCCTGGGTTTTTGCTCTTGCCTGCCTTTTAACAGCTATGCTCTTTTTACCCTTAGCGTACTTTTGGGTTTTCAATAAGTCCATTACATGCCCGTTGTTTTTACTTGAGCCGCCCTTTCGGGTTTTCAACTCGTCCTTTTTGCTTAGGCATGTTTTTTTTTTTTTAGTAACGAGAGAGAGGGGTTAGATTTCCTTCATTGTTGGCCGATTGGCAGTCCTCTTAATTTCGTCTCTGATCACAATCATAAAGCTGTTTGTCTGAGTCAGACTATCCTATTAGGGGAAGAAGGATGGTTTTGTAAGACTTGTATCTTGTTTGGGTTTTCTTTTTCTTTTTATTTTTATTTTTGAACTGTATATTTTTCCAGTTTTTTTGTTTTCCTCTTTTCCTGAGGCCTTCGACTTGTATTGGGGAAGAAATGACAGGTGTATTTCAGGATGGTCTCTTTTTTTTTTCTTTTGACCTCAGCTTTATGATCGTAATTATTGACGAAATTACATATGGTTACCCGTGATAGATTTTCACATTGTCGGCGTTGATGGGCTCTGAAATATCTTCTCCTCTCAGGTTGATGAGCTGAAGGGCGCCTCCTAGAAGCACCTCACGACTGATCAGTGGTCCATCCCAGGAAGGCTTGAACTTGCCCTTAGGGTCTGGTAGGTGTGGAGGCAAGATGCGCTTCATGACCATCTCGCCTATCTTGAAGCTCCTCTTTTGGACCCTTTTGTTGTAGGCTCGAGCAAGCCTTCTTTGTTGCAACTCGCCTTCTTCAATTTTGCTTTCCAACAATATTCAGAGAGATGGTGTTTCGATTTCGACTGGTAGCACCGCCTTCATTCTTTATGTGAGTTCGAAAGGAGTTGCGCCTGTATCAGACCGTACAGACATCCGATAAGCCCAAAGTGCGTATGGGAGCATCTCAAACCAATCACAATATGTTATGACCATCTTCTCGAGTATCTTGATAATTGTTTTATTTGTAGCTTCGACTCCACCATTCATCTGAGGGAGATAGGGACTTGACCAATGACGTTGGATCTTAAATTTTTCGAGGAATTCGTCCATCCTTTTATTGATGAAGGGTGACCCGTTGTTCGTAATGATGGCATGAGGGACTCCATACCGGCTAATGATGTTGTTCTTCATGAACTTCACCACGTGAGATGCTGTGATTGTGGTATAAGATGCTGCTTCTATCCACTTCGTGAAGTAATCGATTGCCACTAAGATGTACTCGTGACCATTTGAAGCTTTTGGGTTGACTTTCCTGATGATGTCGAGACCCCACATAGAGAAAGGCCAGGGTGTAGTCAGGTTGTAAAGTTCAAAAGCAAGTGCATGAATTTGATTTGCGTGTTCCTAACATTTGAAACATTTCCTGACATGTTGGTAGCAGTCTGTCTCCATTGTTAGCCAATAGTAGCTGAGTCACAGAATCTTTATGGCCATCATGTGACCATTCATGTGTGGTCTGTATACTCCTTCATGGATCTCTGACATGATCTCAGCCGCTTCTGTTTCATCTACACATCGAAGGAAGACTTGGTTGAAGGATCATTTGTAGAGGATACCTCCACTGATAGTGAACTGGGCTGCCAGTCACTGAACGGTGAGACGATCAATGGGTGTAGCTCCTTCGGGATATTTTTAATGCTCCAGATACCTTTTGATGTCCATGTACCAAGGGCGACTTGTAGGTGAGACTTCTGTTTCATCAAATTGCATATAGAAGGCAAGCTCCTCTTGAAGCTCCACAGTAAATTCCCACTCGAAAATTCCTTTGGGAATCTCTAGCATTGACGCAAGGGTGGTGAGTGCATCTGCAAAATGATTCTTAGTTCGGGGCATGTATGAGAATGTGACCTCATTGAACTCCTCGATCACGTTTTTAAGGTATACGTGATAAGGGATTAACTTTTCGTCTTTGATCCTCCATTCGTTATTTGTCTGATTGATGATGAGTTGTGAATCTCCGAAGACTCATAACCTTTTTACGTTGAGGATGATGACTTCTTTTAGACCGGCGATGCATGCTTCATATTCAGCCATATTGTTTGCATAATTAAATGCTAAATGCCTGGAGATAGGAATCAGGACATTGTCGGGGGAGTAAAGAATTGCTCCTAGTCCGCTTCCTTTCGAATTGGTGGCTCCATCGAAGAAGAGGATCCATTCTTCTGCCTTCCTTTCTCGATAAGGAGAATGTCCTTGTTAGGGAAGAAGGACTTCAACGGTTGATAATCGGGCAGGGAATGTGGTGTTAGGTGGTCATCCAGTGCTTGCCCATTGATTGCTTTCTGGGTGACATAAGTGATGTTGAACTTAGAAAGTAGCAATTTCCATTTCACGATTCTACTTGTTAGCGCTGGCTTTTCGAACAGGTACTTTAATGGGTCCATGTGAATAAGTAAAAGGATTGGATAGACGATCATATACTGTCGAGCCGTTGTGTTGCCCAGACCAGAGCAAGGCAAGTTTTCTCTAAGCTAGAATATTTGGACTCATTGCTAGTGAATCTTTGGCTTAAGTAATAGATCACTTGTTCTTTCCTTTCCGATACGTCATGTTGGCCGAGGACACATCCAATTGCTTCTGCTGCGATAGAAATATAGAGCAACAATAGCCTGCCCAGTATAGGTGGTATCAACACTAAAGGATTTAGCAGGTACCTCTTGATTTTGTCGAAGGCCACTTGACAATCGTCATTCCATTCTTTTGGCAAATTCTTCCTTTGGAGCTTGAATATGGGCTCGCAGATGGGTGTGAACTGAGCAATGAATCGGCTGATGTATTGTATCCTCCCCAGGAAGCCTCGAATTTCCTTCTCAGTCTTTAGAGGTGGCATCTCAATGATGGCCTTTGTCTTGGTATTGTCAACCCTGATGCCGTCTTTGCTGACGATGAAGCCTAGTAGCTTGCCCCTGGTTACACCGAAGACACGTTTTTTGCGGATTGAGGAGGATTTTGAACTTTTCCAATCGATCGAAGAGCTTATTGAGATCTTCAAAGCGTCCTTCGATCGTGCGAGACTTGACGATCATGTCGTCCACATAGAATTCCATTTCCTTATTTATCATGTCGTGGAACAGAGCAGTCATGTCTTGCTGATATGTGGCCCCAACATTCTTCAGCCTAAACGACATAACCCAATAGCAGAAGGTTCCCCAAGGTGTGATGAAGGATGTCTTCTCTCGGTCTTCAATGGCCATCTTGATTTGATTGTAACTAGAGAAACTGTCTATGAATGAGAAAATTTTGTGTCCTGCTGTATTATCTACCAGTGCGTCGATGTGAGGCAGTGGGAAATCGTCTTTGGGACTAGCTTTGTTCAGATCCCGGAAGTCGATGCACATCCTGACTTTGGTGTCTTTCTTCGGAACTAGTACAATATTTACAAGCCATTCCGGGTAGTTAGAAACTACCAGGAATCCCACATTGTATTGCTTAATGACTTCATCACGGACCTTCAGGGCCCATTCTGGCTTCATCCTTTTGAGCTTTTACTTGATCGGCTTCATCTCGGGCTTTGTTGGCAGGTGATGTACTACCAGTTCTTCATCGAGCCTAGGCATGTCTTCATAAGATAAAGAAAAGTTGGATTATCTTGGCTTCAAAAACTCTATCATTCTCTGCTTGTATTCCTGGGGCAAAGACCTAGTAACGCGCACTTCTCTAGGGATTTTCGAGGATCCTAAGTTCACGATTTCGAAATCGTCCGCAATGACATTGGTCTTTATTTCAAACTTTTTGAGGGAGTCCTTTAGATTGGGAGTCAGGTCATCAGTTTCCTTATCTTTGGCTTCATCCAAACCCATGAGTTCGAAGTCTAACTCTAGATCGAAATCATATGAGTCAACTTTGAACTTAGTGGTTGTAACATACGCATTTGGCATATTTGTGAGTTTTGAAAGGTTTTCTATTATTTTTTTAATTTTTGAAGGGTTTCTGATTTTTTTGGTGTTTATGAAATATCTAGTGTTTTTGAAATTTGGAGGTTTTCTGATTTTTTTGAAAATTTTGCTCCAAGGGACCCCGAACAGGACGGTATTGCAAACCATGATTGATCCTGTCCTAGTTCGGGATGCCAATTGCTATTTTCATTGACGTTTTTTTAGACCGGTACCCTTATATGGCTTACTGACCGATTCGACTGTCAGGGGAATGGCTGGCCAATTTTATTCCTGGCCCTTTTGTTCCTGTTGGCATGATTCAACAGTGCTGGTGGGTCACCGGTCCCAATGACCATGATGTCAGCCGGGCCAGGTTCAGAATCTGTGTCTGACCCGTTTCCCTCGATCTCTTTATTCAAAAGTTGGAGATCTTCTGGCTCCTTAAGTCTGTTCTCCTGTGGAATCCTGACATCTGACCAATCAAGGAAAAGCCACTTCCCTTTTTCAGTCCAATGGATGGGCTGCTTCTGCCCCTTACTACTCTGACTAATCGGCGGGAGGTTCTCTCCCTGGCTGATGATAGAGACGGGTGACTCTCCATCCTTGTCTATTGATTTTCCAAAGGGCACCCCTTGCCCTTGGTCACAGTTCTTTGCGGGTGGTCCCTCTCTAATGTCTCCGCTTGATGAGTCGGGTGGTCTTGCCCCTTGTATCGGATGTTCTTTCAGGGCTCATGATCTTATTTCATCGTATTGGCGGACAACTTGATTCCTGACTATGATTTTCTGATAAGTTCAGCCCCCGAAATCGGTCTTCCATGATTGACACCTTGTCCCGACAAACCATCTCGGATTTGACAAACTGAATAGGTGTGCATTTGAATGGTTGTCTCTTCTTGGGCCTTGCAGCTTAGTCCTCTGACGAGGGTTGATACCCCAGTCTCTGTCTTTGTTTGTTTACCACGGCTTGTCTTACTATTGTACCTTTTCCATGGAATTTGGTATGGTAATTAAGAATTTTCCGCTTAGCAGGAGGGGTGACATACTCTGGGATGAGTGGGTGAGGATTGGTGATAGAATTTACAGTTTCAAACTTGAAACTATGGTATGGTATGTCACCCTCTGCGTAGTGAATATAGATTACCAGGATATCAGGTTCCGGGGCAGTGATCGCTGCTGGCAGGATGATCTCAGGCTCAGCTAGTACAAAGATGACTCTATTTCCAGAAGAAAATTTAACCCTTTGCTGGAGAGTTGATGGGATGGCTCTGACGGCATGGAGCCAGGGTCATCCCAACAAAAGGTTAAATGAGGCAGAGATATCAAGGACTTGGAAAGTGATTATTTATACGTCTGGTCTGATTTGTATCTCTAAGTCTATCTCTGCCTCTACTTGCCTTCAGGAATTGTCGAAGGCTCTAACACTTATGTTGCTGGGCCTGAAGGAGGACAATTCAATTCCAAGATGATCAGCAGTCCTCAGAGGGCAGACATTTAGGCTTGATCCGTTATCAATGAGGCACAGAGGGACCTTAAGATCACTGTAACGGACAACTATATTGAGTGAGCGCCCATGTTTGCGGCCCTCTGGTGGCAGCTCATCATTTGTAAATGTGATTACCTATGGTGCGAGGAGCTGCCCTATCATGTGCGTATTCATTTTGGGTGGTACATCTGGAGAGATGTGTGCATCATTCAAGGTCTTCACAAATATTTCTCGGTGCGACCTTGATGTACACAACAGTTTCCAAATGGAGATTTGTGCAGGAATGACTTTAAGCTGAGCCGCTACATCGTAGGCGGCTTCAGTCTTATTGGCAGTTCCTAACAGAGCTCCTCGGGCTTCATTTCAATTTTGATTGTCTCTCCGGAAGCATCTCCCATTGGGGTTCATGTTGCCGACCTCGGCACACTCAGGGTAATGCCATAGGACTACTTTTGTGTCATAGGAGGGAACCGTCCTTCCTTCTAAGAACACTGGACCTTGAGGAGTTTGAGGCAGGGATGGTGTTACCGGTTTTGGTGTGCCTTGTGGTGGACATGGTGACCTTCTTTAGAAAACAACTGACTTTTCTTGGGGATTTGGTTGTTCCATGATAGGATTCTCCTCCCTTCTTTGGGGTGTGTTCTGTGGGAGAGGAGTCCTTCTGGCATGTGCCAATTGATGGGATAAGAGGAGAAAATCTGGAGATTGCTCTTGGGCAAGAAGTGCCCCTTGTAAGACCAGCGAAGTAGGATTTGGGGGTCCTCCTTACAAGATGAGAGGTTCAGAGTTTGACCTGTTTGAGCTTTGAGATGTGGAATTTAATGCTGGGAGTGCCCCTTGGGGGATGAGAGGCTTTGTTGGCGGTGCTGCTTCTAAGAATACTTAAGCCTCGAGTGGGGGCGTCCGTTGGTACTCCTATGGCCAACTTACTAGGTCGGATATGATTGCATGTATGGATTAATGAGGAGAGGAGTATGAAGGGTGTCCTTACTTGATGTTGTTGATGGTAGAGGTGCCTGACGAGCTGGGTCCTGCTTGATGTGATGGCAAGGGATTTTGGACAATGTTGGCCTGAGGGGTGATCCTAATCTTTTGGCTTTCGATCAAATCCTGGACCCCATGTTCAAAGCGAACCAACGGTCTATATGATGGCCTCGAGATTGATGATAGGCATAGTACTCATTTTCATTGTAGCTAGGTGGTAAGGGGTTTGGTGGTGGCCGAGTTGGAGTGGTGTGAGAAGTTATTTTTGCACTAACATTGTCATGATATGGCTATATGTTTGTGCTAATGGAGTGAATTTCCTGGCCAACATTGCTTGTTTGTTTTGGTTTAAATACTGTGTGTTCCCTCTTGACTGTTGCTACTGCTGTTGGGGTCACTGTGACTGATATCCTTGTTGGGTTTGCTGTGGATGGTATTACTGGTTTTGGTGTTGCCCTTGCTGAGGAGCATATTGGTTGCCTTGAGTGGCTACTACGATATTGTTCACTTCTGTGGTGCGTTGTATGGGAGCATTGCCGTTTCCATTCCCATATCTAATGGGTTTACCCTCAATTTTGTTTCTCTTGATCGAAGTCGCCTGATGTGGCCACGGGGAGATAGTCCCAACTCTTATCCCGGCCTCTACCTGTTCCGCAGCTCGGATGAGCTGGGAAAAATTTACTTATGGGTATGAGATTAGGTATCTGGAGATATTCGAATTCGCTGAGTGGATGATCATGAAAATTTGTTCCTCATTGTCAATAAGATTTTTCATCCCGACAGCCATGGCTCGCCAACGTCCAACATATGTAGACAATGATTTATCGCTTTTTTGTCTCAAGTAGCCAAATCTGCTCTTCTTGGAGCCATGTTCAGATTATAGGAAAATCAATCGATGAAGGCTTGGGAAAGTCGTTCCCAGGTCCGAATATGATGGTTATCGAGTGATGTATACAAATCCAAGGCATGACCCTTCGGGGACTTCTGAAAGAGCCATATCAATGCTCCGTCATTCCCTGCAATCGAATTGAGTTCCCCACAAAATGCTTTTATATGTGCCGTGGGGCATCCACTACCATCGTATCTTTTTAACTTTGGTACCTCAAAGTTTTGAGGTACCCTGACATCTGCGAAGGGACATAAGTCCCTAAATTTGGTGGATGGATGATCCACCCTTGCTTCCTTTGCAGCTGATTCTGCATCACTTGGAGTTGTTCACGTAACTCCTTACTCTCTGAGTGATTTGTTTGAGGATATCTTTCCCCCTGCTGCATAGCTTGGGCTACTTCTTCATCGTAAGGGTCCATTTCATCGACCCCATGACTTCTATGAGGATGAGGTTATTGGAAAGAGGTTGGGCTCCCATTTACGGGAGGGTAGCTGGAACTGAATGTTGCTCCCTTTGGGGGGAGGTTGTGAGACTCGAAAATGGCTCCCTCCTGGGGTATCTATCAGATCCTGATTGTGACTCCCATTAGGGGGAGTATGTTGGGCTCGAAATTGGCCCCCTTCGTGGGCATCTGCCAATTCTTGTTTGTGGCTTCCGTCAGGGGAGCCTGTGCTGTGATTAGATTGAGGTTCCCGTTTGTGGGAAGATGTGCTGAGAGATTGTTCCCGTTTATGGGAGGGTGCTGGTGCCAGTGTTTCGGGAGCTGGCAAGGCTGATTCGGTAGGAAAAGCTAGAATTGGATTTGCTGCTGGTGGAGGGAGAAAGCAAGAGGGAGTTATGGGATTGAGTTGTTTTGAGCACTAAGTTGTAGTGCCTACATGCTCGGTATGATTCTTGGTACAAGGCGGAGTAGTAATTCTTGCATTACCTTGACATTTTAAGCCATCTCACTCATGGTTACGGAAGCCAGTGCATCTATCGGATTTGCTAGAGGTGTAGGTGCCGGTGTTTCGGGAGCTGGCAAGGCTGTCGGTTCTTCTTTTTGGCTTGCCATCGTTTCACGAGATCGAGTAGTCATAGTAGAAGTTGATGTCTAAACAAGTGTGAGCCAAAGATCAATTTATGCAAGAGATGCAAAGGTTTTTTTTTAAAATTATAAAGGATTAATATCCCTTAAGATTGGATTACCACACTTGTTCAGGTTGGGTCTTTAGCTAGTGCAAACTAGCAGTCCCCGGTGGAGTCTCCATTCTATGGACACTAGAAATCGGCATCCATATTGATTTGAGTTTGTGATGGGGGTGATTAGGCCGATTTGGATTGATGATGTAATGTAGACTTGGAGTTGCCACTAGCCACTTAACTCAAAATCCCACAGTCGGCTATAACTTATAGAATATGTAAAGCTGGAGAATCTGGACTCTCTTGCTTTAAGTTGACTCTTGATATGCAATTTAGATTCTGAATAAGGGACCTCGGTTATAAAGAGGGAAGGTGTTTGACACCTTCTCTGCCCGTACGAATGTACGATCTCTACTTCGTGTGGTAAAATAATCTTAAGGGATATGATGATAAGATTGAAATGGGATAAGACAGACTTGGATTTCTGATATGGAAAGGTCCGGAATTTCGACAAGCCATATAGCATACATCCAAAGAATGTCTAGAGGAGTGTTTAGAATAGATGTGATGATGTTAAAATATCATTAAAAAGAGGACTAGGCTACCATGAGTTAGTGATGTGACAGGATCTGATGTTCCGGCAAGTCACAGAGCAGACATTTAATGACAACTTAGAGAAGCAAGGGGTTTGAGAAGGGAAGTAATGATGTGATTGAAGAAGTTTAGATGTTAATGATGATTGTACGATCTTTGGCTTGCACTTGAAATGACTTAGATGTTTGGATACACCATAGATGGGAGGTTTGGCTTGAGTAGCAATGAGAGGGTAAAGAATGCTTAAAAGGATGGGAGCTTGGAAACTTGGTCACTCTTTTCTCTCACTGGCTCACTCTCTCTTACTCTCCTTCTTTGTGAGGCTTTTTTGGTTGTTTGTTTATGATAAATGGAGAGAAATGAAGGGGATTTATAACATTTTAGGATGACATTTTGGTAATTCTTAGGACTTTAGAGGGTAAAGGATGATGTGGTGGCTTGTGATTCGTTGAGAGAAGGGTAATGCCACATGGCATTACCTTATAGTCTCTTGAGCTTGGTATGATGGTAAATAAGGTAAGTTTTGGGTTAATTGCATGGGAGAGTTGAATTTGGGAGGGAGGAACAACTGTGTGCTCAGAGGGCACATTTGTCGAGAGAGGGCGATAATCGAATTACCGCCTGCAGTAGTCCGATTACCGCCCAGACGTTGTTGACTCCGAACTTCAGCTTATGCTTTTTTTGGGCTCTGGGTGTGGGCTTTTGGGCTTTTTGGGTTTTTCGGGCTTTGGATTTTTTTTTTTTATATATAATTTTAAAGATGTTTTAGTTAGGTCTCAGAATTGGTTCAGAAATAGTTCAGAAACCGGCAATAGGATGACCTCGGTTCGGTTTGGCTGTGGTTTGGGGTAGGGTGTGGGGTTCAGGTTCAATTCCTAAAGATCACCCATGCCTTACCAAGTTGCTAGCTTGGGTTGGGTGTCTACAAGGTGTTCAGTCGAGCCCTTGGATCCAGAGTAGGAGTGGTTTGGGGCATCTGGAACCTATACGGTAACTGATATCTCATGATTTCGTAATTATACGGGGGCTTGGCTTTCTCGAGCATGGCTTCAATGGAGGCTGAAGCTTTTGCTTGGCCTGCCCACCGGATGTCACTGAGTTGATCTCACATCTCTTTCAGCTTTGCCTCCCATGGGACCTCGCTCTTTGTGACGACCTTAGGAGTCTTCCCACACCTTCTCTTCTCTAAAGTGTGGCACAGGTTGGACTTGGTGAGCTTCATTATTCCCATTATTTGTGTGGGGACTCGCATGCATTGCGCTGGTCAGTCCTTTACCGCATGCAAATTGTGAGGTACCTGTGGAGGTCAAGATTTCTCAGTTGTTGCCTCCACTTCCATGCCTTGGTCGGGAAAAAAATTGTTGTCTCTCCAATATCCGCATTATTGGAGAGACAACAATTGCCGGTTAGGGCCTCGACTTGATTCTCCAAGGAGATGAGTCGACCAACTCTTTGTTGAGGGTCAAATATTGCATATTAAATCCCAGTTATTACCTGATTTTACGTACGTGACAATGTTTAATGTTCCATTTTAATCATATTTTTATTGTAAGGTAAATTTAAGAGCTTGGACTGAAAAGGGTGCTAAAAGCATGGATTTGATGCTCAAGAATCACCAAGGCAAGGGACGGATCTTAGGGGACCAAGATTGAAGAATTCACACGCCAAAGATTCGAGAAAACCATGTGATTAATGATAAAGAGATCCTATACTTGGGGTGGTGAACAAGTTTTTGGCGCCGTTGTCAAGGACTGACGATTGCGTTTTTCCGAGATTAACTAGTTTTAGAATTAGGTTAAGATTAGGGTTCTAATTTTAGGATAGGATTTTTCTGTTTGATTTTTAGAAACTAACTTAACTTTCCTGTTTTGTAGGACCCTAATATAGACTTTATAAATTGGTAACCTCTTTCTAATTTTTCTACTTTTTCTATTTTTAGGATTAGGGTTTTATTTTCTATTTTTAGAAACTTTTTTTTTTTTCAGTTTTTAGAAGTCTTCCCTTTTTAGAAACTAATTTACTTTCTATTTTAGGAACTTTCTAACTTTAAAATTTTTATTTTTAGAAACTAATTTCTTTTGTTTTCTTTTGCAGGATCTTAACATAGGAACTTCTAATTTGGTAACTTCCTTCTAACTTTCTACTTTCCATATTTGCTGGAGGACTTTTTAGGATTAGGTTCATAATTAGGGTTTCACCATGTATATGTATGAGTGGGAACGTCAATATGTTGAGATAGCTTTTGAGAATGCGAAAAAGTGTGAATGGATGTATGATGATTATGATAGAAATCAACCTATGTGTCAAAACTTTTCTGAAACCATTATTGAAAGCTGATCGGAATATACTACTCCACTGGTTAAGAAGTCCTTACGTGATCATATGCGAGAGAACAATTACACCCCATGGACAGTACGTAAGTGTTGGGGTTATCATAATTATGAGAATGAGAATTATTATCAACCACCAAATAAGAAGAAAATAATGAGAGACTATATTATGGGTGATAGTATATATCAACAACCATTCTCCCACCTATGGTCCTTATGTTTATGATTAGTGGAAACATCAAAATTGGGAAGATGAACCATCAATACACCTTAGTGAACATTCTCTTGGGTCTTCTACCTTTGAAACCCAATCAGAAACGTTCCAAGACGAGTCACTTCAGGGTAACATATATGATTTTTCGAGCCTTAGAAAAATGATAGAAGCGCTTGCATTGCGCATCGATAAGACATTGGAGGCTCATTCGTCCCAGCTACAACTCAATCAAGAAGCACAATACGTGATCCAACTCGCTTTTGAAGAACTCTGGAATTTGGTATGAAGAGTTGAATTATGTTAATGAGCATATGGTTTAATTCCCCGAAGAGTCGATCTCGATGACGGTTCAAAAGAATAATCAAGAGGCATGGGTGTCTTTCAAATATAATGATGATGACACACTTGGTTTTAATGATGAGGGAGAGGTTAGTTTATTCGAACATCAACCCAATTTAGGAATAGAATGTGAGGGAAGCAATCTCATTCCAAGTGTTTACTGCACGGAATTAGAAGATGATGAGTATTGGGATGACAATCATGAATGTTCAGCACAAATTCCATTGGAATCAATCTCGAGTTTGGCCCAGGTCAAGGATCAAGAGGTTCAGGAGGTTGTGGATCGAAGTGATCTATTTCATCTATCTAATATGGCTAATTTAAATGTGGAGGATGAGCCCCTTATAACTGACCCTTCTAACTCTTATGAGACATGTTTGAACCACTCCTCTAAATTGAATGGTGATATGATTCGAGAGAGGGACGAGTTGTTCGTTATGACTCTGGAATTTAAAATCACCCAGTTGAGGCCACCATCTGAGTTGTACACTTTTGATGATTCAATGCCTTTACTAAGTAGCTTCAATGAACAGAGTGTTCATGTCAATGCTTCCCCTATTGATTTTTAATCTGTCTGTGCAGGGTAAGAGCAAGAGAGCATGCATCCATCCACTTCTAGAGACGATGGATTCCTTGGGTAGATCATCACAAACTTCAATGTGGAGAATGAGCCACTCTCAGCTGAATTTTCCAACTCTTTGGATGATTGCTTGGCACACTTTGCAGATTCAAACGATCCTATGATAAAAGAAATAGTGAATGCCTTGCAAGACAACATCTCGGTAGCTGTCACTGACCGAGAGAACCCTTATTTTGAATCCCCTCCTTCCTCAGATCGTAAATGTTTACCAATAAAGGAGGAAGAGCCAAAAATCGAACCGGAGTCTGAAACTTCAGAATGTGTTGAGATTACATCATCTGCTGAAAAATTTTCTGAATTTTATATACCTGTAATCTCTGATTCACCATGGAGTATTAACATTGAAACTTTTTCTGTCACAGGTGAATCATATATACTTTGGATACCTTAAGCGATTCAACGATAAATTTTTCATGAGGTTAATAAATTTCTTTTGAAATTCATGCTCTAGGGCATCCAAGCCTTTTGCAAAAATGGCTTTTGGGTGATCATGTTAAGAAATCTACTAAGAAATTTATCACAATATTGGCCGGAGGAGGAACCTTGCAGCATGACTGAGTAGCTTTTCCCCTGCTTTCATAAGACTAGGGTAGTTTGCTTTCTATCGTTCTAAGATAGTCGACTTTATGTTGTTAGGATAGTTTGCCTTTGTTGGTTTAACTCTTGTGCCGAGCCAACTTCACATTGCGATCTCTTTGGAAAAAGCCATTCAATTTCCTCATCAGGTACTATCTTTCCATCACTTCTCCTTTACTTTCATTGTCTCATGTGCATTACATGCGTATATCTTTTACATTGAGGACAATGTAGATTTTAGGTTGGGGATGGGAGATTTGGTTACCTAATCAGTATTTTCCTGGTCTTAAACAAAAATTGTGAAATTTTTTAAAATTTTTTTCTGGAACTTCTTATGAAGTCGAAGTGATTTTGAAGGTCATCTTTGATTTAAGAAGTATAAGATACGTAACGTTGGTGAATTATGACTCTTGGACTCAGTACATGTTTCAAACAATAAACAAATGCATCTGATTTGAGGAATTATTTTATTCGAATGTAACAAAGAGAATACATAGAACAATCATTGCATTATTGATTATGAGTTTATCTACATCCCTTCAATATCCCTTGATTCCAGGATAGATTATCTGAAATAAACAATTTGTAATTAACAAAGCTTATATGTTTAAATCTTGAATCCGACAACATTTCGACAACTATTTTGATCATCTCCTAGGACTTAGAAGGAATGTCGAATTGATCGACTAATCTCTCTTCTGAACTTGTCAAAGGCGAAAGCATGAAATGATGAAGCTTTGGACTTGAATGTTTTCAGCAATTATGGCAGTACTTCGGCCCCATTTAGGGCTGATCACATAGTGACCTGGTTGCGCAACCCGTGCAACTGTTTTGTCAGTTGCGCGGTAAACGCAACTTGATGGATGGGTTGCGCGATTAGCGCAACTTAGTGTGCGGGTTGCGTGGCTCGCGCAACTGATCCCTCCTTCTGCTCCTCACCTTCAGTCTTCTTTCAGAACTCTGTTTGCTCTTCAAGTGAGAGGGGAAGTGGGGTATTTATAGACCTCCCACAGGTGTCAACCCTCGATCTTCATGCTATAAGGCCCTCCATACATCAGATCTATCCATTCTGGCTGCGCGGTTCGCACAACGATACATTCAGTTGCTCTACCCGTGCAACGGAAAAGCTTGTTGTGCGGCTCGCACAACGACACATTCAGTTCCGCTACCTGCATAACGGAAAAGCTTGTTGGCGGCTCGCACAACGATAAATTCAGTTCTGCTACCCGCGCAACGGATGGCATTTGCTTCTTTTTTAACAAACTATTTGCGCCACCCGCGCAACTACTACAACATGCTGCACGATCCGCGCAACAACTTCTTGTTACGCGACTCGCGTAACCGCCAATACAAAGTACTTAATCCTTTCTCTTTTCTTTACCCCTTATTTGATTTCTAATCTCCATTCTTCCTTGATGATGATGATTTTTTATGCTTCAATAGATGTCCCCTTGATCCGTTCTTTGTTCCCCTGGATCGAAGAATTAAGATTAATCTTTTAAAATTTTAAAATTTCTGGAACTTCCTTACGGCCCTTACACGACCCGCGCAACGAATACCCGAGTTTGGTACTCGACCCAAATTCCTATAAATAGTCCACAACACTTCATTTCTTTACTTTCGCGCTTCTTCAGCTAAACCCCGTTTCTCAGAGTTTTCCCCTCCGCGCAACTGAGAATGGTTGCGTGACCCGCGCAACAATTTCATCGTCGTGCAAGGACTTAGGTCGTTACGCTGCTCGCGCAACCACTAACCTGTTGCACGACCCGCGCAACACCTACTTCACCAATTTTCCAGACTTAGCCAATTTTCTTCATTTCCAGCATGGCTCGAACTAAAAGAACTTTCATTACCATCAATCCTCCTTCTGAGCAGCCTTCCCACTAAGAGCTGCCAAACACTAAAGTTTATCAAACAACAACTTCTCAAGCAGTTGAATCACCATCCTCTCCTGCTGAACCCCCACATAAGTGATTCAAGACGACTGCTAGATGTCCTTCTTATATAAAAGAACCAGTACTCCCCACATTTGACTTCAGCTCACACATTAAGACATTATCATCTCCCATCCACAGGGCCATCGCCATGGGCGATCTAAAAATGCCTCCAAGATACGGTCGTGAATACGATTGGGATGAATGGATGAAGACAACGATACGTTATCAAATGATCAGCCAGAAGCTGCCTGCTAGAGAAAATACCCCTCCTCCTTATAGACCCATGAAGCATCGTCGAAACAAAGCCCAGAAGTTTTAAGAGAAGATTAAAGAACACAACAGGAAGAAACTCCACAACTCCTAGGAGTCGATCCATGCTGTTCAGGGTACCATTCAATTCGACAACCCTTACAAACAGGGCGTCCTCACGATTCCGATCAGTATTCATCGCAATCACTCCATGCTGGTCTACGAACCCAGGGATCACCTAACCGCAGAAAGACTGGCCTACACAGAGTCTTGGTCGTTTAAGGAACCAAGACTATTAGAAGGCATCCTGCAGCCGCCAAGACCAAGATAGCAAATAGGCGACATTCATTCCATGATTTTCCTTATCCCCTCCTACGACGTTCATAGTCTGTACCCAAGTTGTTTTTATGAGACACTCAGGCAACATTTTAGCCACCGTCGCCTCATCTGGAGCTCGAAAGAATTCAAAACGAGAGGTCTTCTAACTCCCCGTAATTATTATCCGGAATGGGCTACCGCAGTTTTGGCGAAACATGCTAAGACGCTGTTGAATATTAACATCTTCCACGCAATTGAAGCGACGCCGCATCACTTCTGCAAGGAACCTTCTATTCTGAAGGCATTCCTTAACTATTGGTGTCCCTCCACCAATTCTTTTCATCTTCCCGAAGGCGAGATGAGCGTCACGCTTTGGGATATTCATAGGATTACCAGTTTGCCAATAACTGGACAATTCTTTGATGAATTCGTCCCTACCAACGAGGAATTTGCTTTCATCTCTTCTCTTGATCGTACCCCTTTCATTTCGGAGTCGACCATCGAACTTTTCAAAGAAATGTCAAAATTCCCGAACATCCACAAAATTCATCCTATGCAATGGCTGGTCCACTTCACCAGAGCTTTCAAGTAATTTTCCTTTCTTCTCTCTTCTATTGTAGCTGGATATGTATGTAATCTTGATTTCATTTACTTATCTCTCTCTTCTCTCTCTGTTTTTTTTTTATTTAAATTTTTAGATTCAACGGCGACTGTTCACGAGAGCTTAAACGTCTTCGGAAAGGCATAAAAGGTCGTGCCGAGTATTCCATCTATGGGGAGCTCGCAGCATGCATCGCGTATTGGCTAAGCATAGTGGTCTTCCCAAGTTCTAAATCAGCAGATGCCATTCATCCTTCATTATTTATAGTAGCGGGTGCCATGGCTGAGGGACTTAAATTTTCTCTTGCTCCTCCCGTTCTTTGCTCGATCTACAGAGGCTTTGGAGAGATTGCATGTCATGTAAAAAGCCCTTCTGTTGGTTCCACTTTAACTTACATGCCATGGCATTATTTTCTTGGCTGGCTTGGTGTATACTTCCCCTGGACTTTAGAAGTACCAGAAAAAGCTTACGTCCACCCTTCTCAGGTCCCTCTCTACTTTTTTCAAAAGAGATCCATGGCGAAGAGATCTTATGACTCGGCAAAAGATTCCATTTCCTCTGATGCCAAGATAAACTACATTCACTTCAGCCTGCCTCGTTACGCTATAGATACGGAGAAAACTGACACGGAATCACTCTCTTCAGCAGGAAGGGGATTTTTTTTTATATCGATTAGATCATGCAGTCTCCCGCTAAGGGAATGGACCGAGTTCTGGTGAGAACCGTATTATCCTAGCCATTTTGCTCGTCAGTTCAACTTTGATCAGACAGTGCCAGAAGACTGTGGGCTAGTCACTTGAAGAATACGGAGTTACGACACTGGCCCATTTAATTGGGCAATGATTTGGAAGCAATTATTGGGCCGGGCTAATTCTTCCTTCATCATTCCATGCTGTGATCGTACCCCGAGGGCATCGTACAACCATATGAGAAGGTGGGTGCACCAGTCATACTTGGTTAGAAAAAGTCTGCCAGTGTCTAGGCTCGTATGACTTCCACCTCCCAGGCTTAAGGGTTGCATTATTGAAATGGGAGTCAGTTTCATTGCAGAAACCAGTTATGCCCCTCTGCTGGTCATCGCCGTGTCATGATCGCTGTGGACGAACCCATTCGTGAGATAAAACCCGATAATACTCTCAAAGGATGGACAACATATGGTGATAATCGCGAATTTGAACAAATTCCTCCCCATCGTCCACAAAGAGAAGTTGCAGAAGAGGCTTTCCCTCAGCCAGAAAATATTGTTAATCCCCAAGATCAGCCTTCTTCTTCTACTCGTCCTCAACAACAGCCAGTTTCTTCTCCTATATCCAGGACTACACTCCCTCAACAACAACCAACTTTCTCTCCGATGACAAGGTCCCGAACACGCGCTCAAGCTTTCCCATAGGGAGAGACCACTGCTACTGCTTCTCTAGTTTTGGCTACTGCAAATACTCAACCGGAGAGTCACTAGTCTCTCTCTTATAAAGGAAAGCAAGTTGTCATCGAAGAATCGAGCACAGAAGATACCGTTGAAGAAAGTTCAACTTCTTCATCTGGGCATACCATTTCTGATGAAAGCGAGATAGAAGGAGAGAATCAAGAGAATGATTACGAGGAGGGAGAAGTGAATATCAGTGGTGAAGATGATATAATCGTGGCAGGTGTTCCCGCTGATGAGGGACATGTCCTTCCAACTTCTTAGGCCGTTTCTGTAAAAACTTCTCCTGTAGTAGGGGAAGAAGAAGAACCCGTAGACTATGGGGAATACGGATATTCACCACGTAAGAAAGTCTTACTATTGTTGTTTACTTTTGTTCTTTCCTTCTTTCTTGTCTTACACATTTTATTACAGGTGATCATGCTGCAAATATGGAGGCAGATAGTGCTTCTCCTCTGGATTTGCCCCCTGTTGCACCAGTAGTATCACCAAGATTCTCAATACCTCTGCGAGTGGTGGCACGCGAGATTACTTTTCCAGTGGAGCCAACTGAGTTGCTCGCTCCCACCACGGTTACTTCAAGTACCGAACGTACAATGGCTTTTCCGATGGAGCCAACTATTTTACCCACTTCCACTACTGTTGCTTCGAGCACTGAGGATAGGGCTCCATCTTTCGCTGAGATAGTAGAACCCAATCCTTCTCTTGCTAGGGAGACACAACTACTCACTGTTTCAGTACCAGTGGAAGGTATATCTTTTCCTAGTTTTTACACTTTTCATATTGCTTGCACATACAATTTTATTATAACTTTACCTTTCTTATTATTTTTAATAGGAAATGTACCTCAGAGTGGCACAGCAAGTTCTGGCTCTATTGGGACCTCGTCAAACGTGTTATCCTTTTAGAAGGTTTCTGCGTACAAATTAGCATTGATCAGAAACTCCATATTGGCTATTGTTGAAATATTCAAGGATCTTGATCAATGGTCCGATTTGACCGTCGCTTTAGATGTCTTAGATAGTGCTGCTCGGATTGCCAAAGTTGATGTTTCTTCTGTGCGGAATGCTCTTCTGAGATTCCATAATTCGATAGCTGCCTTGTCATCAGCTGAAACCGTGACTATTCCACTTGAAATTTTAGAATACAAGAAGCAGCTTACATATTCCAAGGAGAAAATTTCTCAAATTGCTCCCATTGTCTCTCACCATGATCAAGAACAATTATCTTTGCGAGAGCAACTGAAGACCTTTACTAATGACCAAACAGTAATCTAGGATCGCATCACTCTTCTGAAGCAAGTCGCACAACTGGAGAAGCAAAGTTCAGAAGTGGGTTTGAACATTGAAAGAGTGCAAGAGAAGATAGAGTGGGGCCTTCATTCTGTAGACTCTGAAAAGTCTGAATTGGCGAAGAATGAAGAACTAATTGCCTGTTTGGAAGAAAAGTTAGCTAGCATCCTAGATCCTGCAAGAATGATTTCGAATGCCAGACTAGAACATGCAGCTGCTCAAATTGATTTTCAAGAAAATTTGCAACAATACTTAGCAGCGCTAGGCATTACAGGGGAACTATAAGATGTATAACTTTGATATCTTTCATTTGCTTTACTATTGTAAATATTTTCAAAGTTTCAAGTTATACAAGTATCCCATGATATTTTGATAATGGTGCTCTTGTTTTATTTACACAATATTTTGATTAATGCTTTATGATTGATGTATTATGCTTTCTGCATTATGCTTTTGTTTGATCCTCTTATGATTTGTTAGTAGGGAATTTCCTAAATGATCTTTGTCTTAGTTGGCGGTACTAAATTTTAATTTAGTCAGTCACACACAGTTTAAGCTCTTGAGTAGTGGAGCACACACAGTTTTTTAGACTCTTGAGTAGTGGAGTCGGGTCTCACGTGATGGTCTCTGTAACTCTTAGGAGTTTACTAGACTTCTCACTACCTGGGGAGTTCACAAACTGCGATCCATCAGAGAGGCCTAGTGAAGCGACTGGGGCGGTGAACTCAGTTGGATTTATGCACAGGGTTGATCGCAGTAACTCTCTAGAGTTCACGGGGCTTAGAAGGCTACCTTTAGGGTACCAAATCTAGGGCCGCCAGTCCATCAATGAGTGGGTTTAAGCCCTTCCTCATGAGTTAGTACTGGAATCAAGCCAAAGAGCTGGGGGGTCTTACGCATGGTTGGCCTATTTATGGACATAGTCTAAAGAGCTAACACTGTTGCCCGCGTTTTCTTCGTCTGCAAGGTTGAGCCCATTCACGGGAGGGTATTTTTCTCCGTTCCCTGTGACATTGCCGGAAAGCTATACAAATGACATTGGTCTCATACGTGCCTAGCCATTGAGGACTTTTTGGCCTTTTAGGCTTTTAATCACTAGCTCCATCAACTGCCCGCATAGGTATGCATATGATGACCTTCACGGGCTTTTTAGGGCCACTGGCTTCTCATTGCTGCCCGAATGATGAAAATGATAGGTCTTATGTGTAGCTGGCCCTTTTAGGGCTTGGCTAGACTGTCTTAAAATGTCTTAAAAGACAATAGTAGATGTTATCATTATTGCCGCGAGAAAGATAGGCATTTTTGGCTGTGATTGATGCGTCACCACTTCTGCTAATATCTTTAAGGGTATTTGTCTGTGTTGTTCATAATATATCAGCTTGTGTCGTTCATAATATATAAGCTTGGTGATGATACCAATTTCAATAGAATTTTGCAGAACTTATTTTGTAAGACCCGTAACCTAGACCGTACCATTCTGTAGGACTTTGCGATCCTTCTGGTCGAATTTTGCCAATCCTAGACCCGTTTCTGACGTTGAACGCGATCCTAAGCCGAGTCCCGCATGCCGAAGTCGGCTCGACTCGAAACCTGTATCTTGGCGACCGCGTCGTCGCCGTGGTTCTAACGCCGCGACTCGTGCACCGAACCGATACCCAGTCCAGGAGATACGGGTCAGCGTTCGGTTCGAAGAAACGCCGCACGTTACGAATCTCAAGGGAATCTCTACGAGATGTCCCATCAATCAACCATAAATGTACCTCCATACTTAAGTACAAGCAACCCATGCCTCCTTTACTCAAAGTCAACTCTCTCTCTCATTTTCAAAGCTACCCTTACCCATGACATCATCACACCACTCCCTCCATCCCTTCTTTCTTTATTTTATTTCTTTCTCTCTCTCTCATTCTCTCATTCCCTCCCTCTCACACGTCCAAGCCTCCTCTAAGCAATCCAATCTCCCAAAAATTTCTAAGTGTGGCCCACCTCCTCATCTTCCATCTCGACCGTCCAATCATCATCCGCACCGTTAAAACCCGATAGACGACCATAAGAACCGTAAGTGAGGAGTTTTCAAGCCAAGGGAGCAAGGAAGATCGCAACAAGGTGGGTGATCACCGTTGAAACTCTTTTATCCTCTCTCCCTCTTTCTTTTCTTTCCTTGTAATGGTGTGGATCGCACCGATTTGTGTAGATCTATCTCGTCCATCCACATCCGGCGGTGGGGCCCACCTCATGGTAGGTGTTGATCCACCCATTCCATTGGACCCCACTCTCATCTATTTATTTCTATTTTATGTGTATTTTATTTGGTATATATATATATATATATATATATATATATATATGATTTTCAGGTGGGCCATGATCATGTGGGACCCACTTGATGTTTGGATTCCACATGTGTGTGGGATCCAACATGAGGACTCCCCCATATTGCAAAGATCCCAACATCCAATGTCTCTGTACGCTGGACGTAAAACAGAGACCCCCTTTAAAAAAAATGAATTTTAGGATGTTGCTCATGTGGGCCCCACCTTGTTGCATTTCCCAAATCTACACCGTCCATCCTCTTCCTCATACTATTTTAGGCGTTGAGCCAAAGTATTAAGGTGATCTGATCACCGGGTGGGCCATACCCTCTAAAACCATGTGAAGACATGCTAGAACATATAAAAGTACTTGGAGGGACCCACCTGAAGTTTGGATGCAATTGAAACTCGGTCTGGACGGCCAGACAAGTGGGACACACATAATGGGTGGCCTAGATTGTGAATCACATCTCGGTGGGCCCCAAAAAAAAAAAAAAGGGGTGGGGGCAGCGGACGTTGCAGCTCACGCCGCAGGCGTGCTGCCTGTTCCCGCTGGCAGACGGGCGTGCAGGACCCATGGCTCCTGTCGTGGGCCCCACCATGATGTATGCGTGTCATCCACGCCGTCCATCTATTTTGTCAGATCATTTTAAGGCATGAGCCCAAAAATGAGGTAGATCCTAATCTCAAGTGGACCACGTTACAGGAAAACAATGTTGATTGGAGGCTAACCATTTTCACGGTTGAGTGACAAATGAACATCACGGTGGGCCCTGGCCCACCTGATTCTTTGAATAGGTTGTATGACAAGTAAACATTACAGTGGGCCCCAGGTCACATGTGACCTTATGAGCAGGTTGAATGGCAAATAAACATTATTGTGGGCCCCTCCACGTCTGTGTGACCTTACGAACAATTGGATGGCAAATATACAACACGGTGGGCCCCTCCATGTCCGTGTGACCTTATGAACTGGTTGTATGGAAAATAAATATCATGGTGGGCCCCATGGTCATATGACCCTATCAATAGGTTGTATGTAAAATAGACATTATGTTGGGCCCATTTGAACGACAATAATAAACATTATATTGGGCCCCAACTTTGGATAGAAAATAAACAATATGTGGACCCCACTTTGTACGAAAATAAACATTATATTGGGTCCCATTTGGATGAAAAATAAACATTATTTGGGCCCCTGTTTGGGTTGGAAAGTAACCATTTTGTGGGCCCCCATTTGAATGATAAATAAATACTGTTTTGGGCCCCAATTTGGATAGCAAATAAACATTAAGTTGGGCCCTAGGTTAAGTGGAAAATAATCATTATGGTGGGCCCTGCTTAGGACACTGAATGTATGTGATTTATCTATACCTTTCATCCCGACGGGACCTAACATGATGTATGGGTTTCATCCAAACCGACCAATCATTTTTGAGATCATTTTAGGCCATGTGATGAGGTCCATCTTAGCGTATTAGTGGGCCATCCACCGAGGCCCACTTTGGTATGTATAAGGCCCAATATTGAGGCCCACTTGGATATATATATAAGGCCTTTATGATACAGCCCATTCGATTTACCTAAGGCCCAATGGAGTGCAACTATATCCATTGCAATGTGTGATTCCCCATGGTGTATATAATGATGTTTATAGCAGGCTATACCTTGGGAGCAATGATGGTTTGACGTCCACATTGCATGGTCGGTGTCGGTTAAAGGTCCGCACCACCACTCTCCCTGAGGCCCACTGGCAGGCCCGTACTCGTAGTGCATTGGCCGTCTAGGCCATCTTCGCTTTGCACAGACCCATCACTTTATATCATGATTAGTATAGATCCATGATTCATGATCATACGCATCATATGTATGCTTGATATGGAGAGTGACTGATCATAGCATGTGCCTACGGGCAGATCGTTTATGGGCTCCCTGATATGCAGAGTTGCCCTACATGAGCGCACGGTATGCACAGGATTGATGCATGTTTGGCAGTATGATTCATGCACTTGCATCTGTGTGATTGTGATATTTCCTAGCGACATCAGGGCCATAGCCTCAACAGATATATCGTGGGTGGCTGGTTGAATACCGAAAAATCTTGTTCTAAGCATTGGGGCGCCATAGATGTCCCTGGGTGAGAGTCCCTGAACCCGATGGTACCAGAGGATGACTCCAACGTCGAGACCGAGTGGATATATGAGCGCAAGAGGGCCGAATACCAGAAGGCCGCGTCTTCCACTGTGTCGTGGTCGGTTGGAAAGGAGTGGTGGCCTTACTTTCCCGAGAGCAGGGGGCATTACTAGGATGAGTTTGACCAGCTCGAAAATGGCTTCGCTATCGATGTGCCGGATAGGTATTAGCTGACTATTGGCCAGGCGGATAGTGAATTTTCTTACGCTCACTTGGACTGTGCTCTTGGAGAGAGACAGTGCCATTTGGAGTGTACTGAACCCCGGTGATTATCCATAATGAGAACCGTACTGATTTGGTGCTCTAGTGAGGAGTTGCATTGGTATGAGGGTTGACATGCTTGACCTACATGTTGCATCGCATGGCCTTGTTATGGCCGATAACATTCATATCTTGTACTGCATAGCCTTGGTACGGCTGGTTGCATTTACATACTCATCAGCATGATTCCGCATTACTCTGACTTTGCATTCTGAGCACGTTCGCACATACTTACACCGCCCTCTAAGCTTTCTATAAGCTTATGTATGATTGATGCGTGCAGGTGATGTCAGGACGCAACTGTAGTCTCGCCGCAGTTGGAGCGTGCAGCCGAGTTTTGGAGTTTTGTCATTTTCAGTATATTGTATTTCCCTTCATACGCCTTGTATTCAAAAGTTTTTGATCATAGTGGATTTTGTGATGGTGTTCTTGTGGTTATTGTTCGTGGGTTATGCTTGTGGTTATGCTCATTACGAATTAAATGGATTATTAGAAATCCTCCTTATAGCATCCCAGGATCGGAACCTGGCATATGGGTGCCGGGAGCCGAGAATGGGGTACTACAGAGGCTGTCGGCGCCGGATTCGGCGATTGGAAATTTTGTGAGCCCGGTTTCCGAGTTCGAGGCATGACATATTTGATGATGACGATGTTCACTTTTCTTTTCACAATGCTTATTGATACATAGTCTTGATATGCTTGCGAATTTCTTCTTTATTCATTCATTTGACAATACATAGCCGTGGTCTTGTTTACTCTTGCCCCCTTTTGATATGGAATCATTATGCTGATAATATTCTAGATCAAAATCAGTAGAGTCTTCAGGGGCGGTATCTCTTGATGAAGCGAGCATTGACCAGTATACTGATACCTTGTCCATCTTGATCCACGACTCTGTATGCGCCATTGGAGCATACTTCTTTTATGATATACGACCCATCCCATTTAGGTTCGAATTTGTCCCCAGTTCGACGTGTGACCACTATAGGTCTTTTTAACATCAGCACCATATCCCCTTTTTGAAAGAGCGATATTTGACACGTTTGTTAAAGGCGGCCGATATCCTTGCCTGATACGATTGCAATCGCTGTTAGGCAGCCAAGCATGTTTCATCAAGCAGATCCAGCTCTTTCAGCCTTATTTTTGCATTTTCATCGTCTGTTATGGATTGATGCACCGCCACTTTAAGTGATGGTACTTGTATTTCAATCAGGATTATTGCTTCTACACCATAGACTAGCGAATACAGTGTCGTTCTTGTTGCTGTCCGGTGAGTAGTTCTGTATGCCCATAAAGCTTCTTGTAATCTTTCATCCCAATCGCGCTTGTTCCCTGTCACTGTCTTCTTCAGTATTTTTACTATCGTTTTATTAAACGCCTCTGCTAATCTGTTGGCCGGTGGATAGTAAGGTGTTGAAAACGAATGATGAATACCGAATTTCTGACATAGCTTTTCCATGCCTCTGTTTTTAAAGGGAGTGTCATTATCTATAACAATCTTCTTTGGAATATCATGGCAGTATATTATCGCATGCCGGATGAAATTAACCACATCTTTTTCTTTGACGTTGCGTAAAATAACTACTTCTGTCCATTTGGAGAAATAATCTGTTGCTGCCAATATATATTGTTTTCCTTTGGACGAAGGCGGATTTATAGGGCCAATGACATCAAGTCCCTAAGCTGAAAAGGGCCAAGAGGTGACTGACTGATGCAGGTCTTCTAGAGGAACATGTATAACATGTCCATGAATTTGGCATTCGTGACACCGCTTCACATAATCTATCACATCTTTGAAAATAGTGGGCCAATAATACCCCATTTGATGTATTTTATGGAATAGATTTCGGCTAGCCTAATGTGCCCCACATTCCCCAGAGTGTGCTTCTTGCAATGTCTGGCTCGCTTCTTGTTTATCTAAGCAACGTAGTAGCATTCCATTGTAAGATTTTCTGTACAATACTTTGCTGCACATGACGAATCTACTTGACCGTTATTTAGTTTGTTGTTTGTGCGTTGGATCTTCTGGTAGGATATTATATTTAAGATAGTCAGTGAATGCTTGACGCCAATCATCAGTTGTTACCTCCAAACACGATACAAGAAGTGTCCCTATAGTTTCATTGATGACCTCTGAAGACGGCAAAAATCTTCTTTCTTCTATAGTTACTTGTAGAGGGCTTCGATTCAGGCAAGATAGAGCCACTGCCAGGTTGGCTAAGGCGTCTGCTTTTGCATTTTCGGACTGCAGTATATGCTTGATTTCTACATGACAAAACTGTTCTAGCAACTGCTGTGCTTTCCTGCATTATGGCAAAAGTTCTTGTTTTCTTACGTCGAATTTAGTCATCAATTGATTTATAACTAATTTAGAATCTCTGAAGATATGCAGCGTTTTTATTCCCATTTCTTGAGCCATTTCCATTCCAATAATGAGGACTCAGTACTCAGCCTCATTGTTCTTGCATGTAGCACCCAACGTGAAGGAGTATGGTAACAATTCACCTCGAGGAGTAATGAATATTACTCCTGCCCCGGCTCCTGATGTTCGAGCAGCACCATCAAAATACATCTGCCATGGGCTTTGCGACTCAGCCAACATGACGTGTTCATCCGGAAAGTCATCACTAATGGTTTCACATTCTGTTACAGGGTATGCTGCAACGAAGTCCGCCACTACTTGTCCTTTTACTACTTTCGCCGGTTCGTATGAAATAGTGTATTTTGAAAGTAACAGCATCCATTTGGCCAATCTTCCAGACAACATTGGCCTCGTCATCAAAAATTTTAGCGGATCTGCTCTCGAGAAAAAAGTTATGTCATAGGAGAGACAATAATGTCTCAGTTTTTGTACAGCGAATATCAGAGCGAAACACTCTTTCTCGATCGGAGAATAACTGCATTCTACACCCATCAGCGTTCGGCTTAGATAGTAAAGAGTAACTTCTTTCCCAGATTCATTTACCTAAGCCAACAAAGCACCTAAAGAATTCTCGACTGCAGATATATACAAAATAAGCAGTTTCCCTTTTATTGGGGTTGTTAATACTGGCGGTTGCTTCAACCATTCCTTTATCGAACGTTCTGACAGGCTTGATCCCATACAAACTCTGTATCTTTCTTCATCAAATGAGAGAATGACTAACACCTCCCTGCCAAATTTGAAATGAAACGATGAATGTACGCCAGCTTTCCTTGTAAACTCTTCAATTCCTTTAGTGTTGTCGGTGGCGGCATATTTTGAATGACTTTAACTTTTCCATGATCGATCTCAATACCCCTATGCCGGACAACAAAACTGAGAAATTTACCCGACAACACTCCAAATGCACATTTAGCTGGATTCATTTTTAACCGTTTCTTTCTGAGCCGATGGAACACAGATGCCAAATGTTCACGATGCTCCTGATGATCTCTTGACCTGACCACCAAGTCATCGACGTAACACTCGACATGCTTATGCATCATGTCTTGGAAGATATTCTGCATCGCCCTCTGATATATTGCTTCGGCATTTTTAAGGCCGAACGACATAACCTTATAACAATAAATTCCAAGCGACATTCTGAATGTCGTTGCTTCTTCATCTTCAGGTGCCATTCTAATCTGATTATACCCTGCGTAGCCGTCCATGAAGGACATGATAACATACTGAGTTGTACTATCAATCAGCAGTTCTGTTATGGGGAGAGGAAAATCATCTTTTGGGCAAGCCTCGTTCAGATCCCTGAAGTCGACACACACTCTGACTTGTCCATTCTTCTTCTTCACAGGGACAATGTTTGATATCCACTTGGGGTATTTGACCTCCCTGATAAATCCAACCTTTATCAACTTGTTAACCTCCTCTTCTATTAGAGGGACCAGATCCGGATGAAATCGCCTTTGCGCTTGTTTAATCGGCCTCTTCTCTTTAGAAATGTTTAATCGGTGCAGCGCTACTGAAGGTTCCAAGCCTGGCATCTCTGCATACGTCCAAGCAAAGATGTCTTTATTTTCTTTAAGAAGGCAAATATATTCTTCAGCCTCTCATTCAGGAAGACTGACACTGATGAATGTATTCCTTGGCTCTTCCTCTGTTCCCAGATTTATCTCCTGTAAACTGTCTATCATTAGCTGTCCCCCATCTTCTAACTGCTTTGGAGCCGTTTCAGGATGCTCAATTGTCTTAGAATCCTCTTCCGATAGTTGTGCGACTGTAACCATATTCACTGACGACCCTGTCCCCAGTCCTTGATATTTTTTCCACTTTTCTTGGTCGACCCCAATAAGAATCTGAATCCCTCTCCCCTGATTCAAGCCGGTGGGTTCTTCATGATCAAAACCCATACTTCTCATGATTATCTTACTTGCCGGATTGTACTTTTCAAGATCTCATGATGTCAGCCTTCCACAGTACACATTACTCTTGGCAACTTCTTCTGTCTTTACTTCTTCCGAAGCATGAAATTCTATTGGGTTCGGGTATTTTGGACTAGCCTTAACCTGAAATCTTCCTGGAGCAGCCGAAAATGGTTTCTGCCTTTCGACACACGACAATGGCACTGTATAATTAGACTAAAAGATCCTCAACTATTTAGGTGACAACAACGTTAATGGCGGTTGCCCGGGTTGTTACAAATACTTCGGCACAAAAAAAACTTTTGCTTTGATTCTGCGGTCCTTGATGATTCTGCCTTTTCGTGAATGTCCTTTAGGACTTTGCTTTCATCATTCTTTCCCTCTTTTTCAGCGAACCCTTTGTAATAATTGGCGTCCGTGAAGAAGGACTCAGCCTCTATATAAGGCTTCACATTAGCCATTACTTTATATTGCACTCCTCCTTTACAATATTTGAAGCATTGATGCAGAGTAGAGGGTACAATGTTATACTAATGTATCAATGGCCTTCCTAAGAGGAGATTGTATGTCGTCACGACGCTTATAATGTGGCACACAACATTAGTAGTTAGTTCCCCTATTTTTAGCGTCACTTTAATTTTGCCAAGTACGCGTTGCCCATCTTGATTAAAGCCCTGTATCATCATTCCACTAGGGCACAAATCAGAATGACAATAGCCCAGTTTGCTCAACATTGATAGTGGTAAGACGTTCACTGTCGACCCATTATCTTTCATAATTCGCTTAACTTTCTTCCCACATATATAGCCTTCCATCATTAGTGGTCTGTTATGCTCTGTCTTGCAAACCAAATCATCATCAGAAAAGGAAACGACCGGCCAGCAGTTTTCTACCTCATCGTGCTTTTTGCGTTCCATTTCTGCCAATAATGCCTCTCTGACATCATGATTAGACAATGCTCTGACCAAACTCTGCCGGAACTCCTCTGACAACTTGAGCGCATCATAGACACTTAGCCGAGCCGGTATACCCTTTAAATGACTTACCACATCATAGGTCACTTTTGCCGTCTCATTCTTCTTTTCTTCCTCATCACCATCGTTCTTCTTTTTAATAATTTCTTTTCGTATGATTGTTGCTTTCTGCTTCACAGGGATTGTCATCTTCTTTCCCAATCGCAACGTAATTACTGCTACCTCTTTCATTCCCTTATGGTCTTCCTTCCTTTTCATATTTCGACCCTCTTCTTGAATTGTAAGCATATTTACTGTTGTCATTGTACCCCTTTCCTTTTCTTTTCCAATTACTATTTCACCCCTGTCTTTCATCTGTTATATTATACACTTCAATGTATAACAATTCTCCGTCGGATGTCTCACCAAGCAGTGATAGCGGCAAAAATCTCTTTCTCTGGTTTTTGTCGCATCTTCGGGGTGCTTGGGTTCTGGCAATTCGATCGTGCTGGCCTTTAACAATTGGTTTATCATAGGAATGACATCTTCTTTGTCGAATGCAAATCCTTCGTGAGAATTGAGCATCCTGGACCTCTTTCCACTGTAACTATTTTTTGATTAGCTCCATTCTTCTTTTCACTCCCGCCTCTTCTCCCTTGAGTCCCTTGTATCTTTGCTTCTCTTATCATGATCGACAATATTTACAGCTATCCTACTGGGCATTCTCCTTGCTGTCTCACGGTGAAACGCCGGCATCTTACGGGTCATCAATTCCTAAGCGTGGGCCTTGGTGGCTAGGTCATGGAAAGTTCTGATGTCGGCGCTGGTGAGTCCAAACGCGATCCATGTCTCCATAGAGTTTAGACACATTTTAACTTCTTTTCCTCCGGTAGCTGTCTGCATGAGGCTCCCAATGTCTTCCATTTGTCGATAAATTTTTCTACTGGTTTCCCTTCTCTCTACCATACGAAAGCCAATTCTGTAATACTAACCTCACGCTCCGAAGAGAAGAAGTTTGACATGAACGCGTCTTGCATTTGCTCCCAAGTATGTATCGATCCTGGAGCCAAGCTAGAATACCATCGAAATGCTTTATGTGAGTGACGACCCGAATAATCGCAAGCAATATTGCGGTATCGTAGAGAAATTCCCCATGCTAGTGATGAAGTGCATTAGGTGTTCTTCTGGTGATCCTTCTCCAAAAACTTTTAAAAATCTGGATGTTTGAAGTTGGCTGGGAATGGGACATCTTCCACCTCTCATGGATATGGTGTTCGATATGTGAAGCGGCCAGTATTTTCATGCTCTCTCTCTATTCTGACAGCTTCCTCAACGGCTTATCTTACTTCGTCCTGTGTTATAGTTCTTGCTGCTGGAACATACCTTAGTGATCCTGCCTCCTGTGGTTGTGAGCCTTCCGGCTGATTTTCTGGTCCATTCGTTGTGCCCATCATCGGGGAAGCTGCTATCTGAGCTATGTTATGTGCAAGAGTTGCTAAGGCCTCACAGAGGTTTCTGCACTCTTCCATTAGTGCTTTTTATGCTTCTGCCATCACGTTCATGCAATCCTCTGTATTCGGCATACTTTCCTGGTTTGTCCCAGCCATGTGCACTGCAGCTTCTCCACTTTTCGATGAAGCTGCAGCTGGGGTGGGACGAGAGTATGTCGACATGATGGGGCTTACAAAGAGAGGAGAGGATGGGGTTTCATTTGACCTCCCTATACTTCCAGTGCTATTAATCGATTGAGGTGATATAGACTTGGGTAAGCTTATCTGGGGCAATACGGACATTGGTGAACTTGCCATTAATGCTTTACCCCTCTGCTCTTTCGTCCATCTGACTCTTGGGGCGACCAAAGTTAGGAAATCGTGTGATACCAACTGTGGAATTGTTCGCTCAGGATATATTTCAGGAGGAGCGAGTTCGGGATGCTTTCTAGCTGCATTACGTGTTATTGGCCCCCTAGATTTTGGTAAAGGCAGATTCATCCTGGTACTTCTTGCATTTCGTGCTCTCATCTTATGAGGCATTATGACGGTCCAGCCCTTATCTCCTTTTGGTGGTTGAGGTGAAGTAGAACAACCCCAATAGTCACTCGAGTCGTGTTATCATTGCCTGTAGGAATTCGAGTCATAAACTCTGGGAATTGGTTTGGTGCGTACTCTATCATGAACCCTATTGGGGTGAAACGAAAGTTCCCTGTTCTTGCAGGTGTTGCCATTAGCTGTGACTTGTAGTTGAATTCAGAAACCTTCAATTACAAAAATGTAATTATAATTAGCATTTGAAAAGTAAATAATTAATCTATCTTAGAGATGAAAGGGGGGGATGTTCCCACTGAGAGTCGCCATTTTGGGGTCGGAAGACGCCAAACTACAATGAAAATTTTATAACACTCTCGATATTGTTATCGAAATAAAAATAAAATTCCCCAACAGAGTCGCTATTTTGTTTCGAACAAGAAACAAATGCATCTGATTTGGGGAATTATTTTATTCGAATGTAACAAAGAGAATACATAGAACAATCATTGCATTATTGATTCTGAGTTTATCTACATCCCTTTAATATCCCTTGATTCCAGGATAGATTATCTGAAATAAACAATTTATAATTAACAAAGCTTGTATGTTTAAATCTTGAATCCGACAGCATTTCGACAGCTATTTTGATCATCTCCTAGGACTTAGGAGGAATGTCGAATTGATAGACTAATCTCTCTTCCGAACTTGTCAAAAGAGAAAGCCTAAAATGATGAAGCTTTGGACTTGAATGTTTTCAGCAATTCCTTCAGTACTTCGGCCCCATTTAGGGCTGATCACATAGTGACCTGGTTGCGCGATCCGCGCAACTGTTTTGTTAGTTACGCGGTCAGCGCAACTTGATGGATAGGTTGCGCGATCATCGCAACTTGGTGCGCGGGTTGCTTGGCTCGCGCAACTGATCCCTCCTTCTGCTCCTCACCTTCAGTCTTCTTTCAGAACTCTGTTTGCTCTTCAAGTGAGAGGGGAAGTGGGGTATTTATAGACCTCCCACACGTGTCAACTCTCAATCTTTGTGCTATGAGCCCCCCATACATCAGATCTGTCCATTCTAGCTATGCGATTCGTACAATGATACATTCAGTTGAGCTACCCGTGCAACGGAAAAGCTTGTTGTGCGGTTCACACAACGATACATTCAGTTCTGCTACCCGTGCAATGGAAAAGCTTGTTGGTGTCTCGCACAACGATACATTCAGTTCCGTTACCAGCGCAACGGATGGCATCTGCTTCGTTTTTGACAAACTATTTGCGCCACCCACGTAACTATTACAACATGCTGCGCAATCCATGCAACAACTTCTTGTTACACGACCTGCGTAACCGCCAATACAAAGGACTTAATCCTTTCTCTTTCCTTTACCCCTTATTTGATTTCTAATCTCCATTCTTCCTTGATGATGATGATTTTTTATGCTTCAACAGTACTTGTTTGATTTCCAATCTCCATTCTTCCTTGTTTGATTTTTAATCTCTATTCTTCCTTGTTTGATTTCTAATCTCCATTCTTCCTTGTTTGATTTCTAATCTCCATTCTTCCTTGATGATAATGATTTCATAGTTAAGTTCGAATTATTAATCCATGATTAGAAGTTTTTAACATTGATTGAGTCCTGATTTCACATGTTACATCTAGCTTACACATGAAGGTTTCAGTTCGATATTTAATTATTAACCTGGTAATCACTAAGCATGGAAGGAACCAACCTAGGGAAGTTGTCCATCGTGTTCATTGAAAAAAAAGGAAAAGAATACCCAACTAAAAAATAGTTGTGTTCGAAAACGACTACGAATTAAAGATCTTTAAAAAGGTTGACACAGCGTGAAGCCATCGATGGAAAAATCAAAAGCCGGAAGAATAAAAAGACTGAACTGTAAGGCAAGTTTCGGTTTAGGTTAGGTTATCCAGGAATGCTCTGTTTGATTATCAATGTTATCATGAAAATTGACGATTAGACTCTTAATGATGATAAGCCGAGGTTACACTATACACACATGGAACTCAATGTTTAGAATTATTCTAATCGATGGATTAATACTTTGAACTTGACTATGAAGTTTACCGTGCGCTTGAGTCCAGGAGAAAGTAATGCCCAACATTCATGAATCTTAGAATTGTAGTATCTGGATTGTTTTTCAAATATCACTCGAGTTTATAGAATTTATCCCGTAATTTTTAAAATATTTTTTTGCATACTTTGCTCAGGACTAGCAAAATGCTGGTTGGGGATTGTGTTGAAGACTAAATATTGTATATTAGACCTCAATTATTACCTAATTTTACGTACATGACAATGTTTACCGTTCTATTTTAATCACATTTTTGTTGCAAGGTGAATTTAAGAGTTTGGACTGAAAAGGGTGCTAAAAGCATGGATTTGATGCTCATGAATCACAAAGGCAAGGGACGGATCTTAGGGGACCGAGATCGAAGAATTCACACGCCAAAGATTCGAGAAAACCAAGTGATTAACGATAAAGAGGCCTGAAAATCGTCCTGAATGCAAGATCATAGGGCTCTCACCATCCGTTTGGCTTGAAACTTTATTTCTGACCTGAGGACCCTAAATTAACCGTACACATAGAAATTCAGTCCTTAGATCCTTATACAAGTGACGCAACGAACAGATTAGCCCATAAATCACTGATCTAGAGCCCACCTAGTATCTGGATATGCTTCAATTTTGGTCTCAACCCCTTAAATTAGATGCTAAAACGGATGAACGGAGCGAATTTATCAAAACATCAAGGTGGGACCCACTTTACGTGAGTGGGAGTACACACCGGTTGTGCACTCGCAATGCACCATACGCAAGGTCGGGTCAAACTGCGTTTGACCCGACAAAACCCGAGCAATCTCTCTCCTTTCACACAGCGGGCGGACAGGCGTCCGCTATGATTCGTTGTAGCCCACCTCCTTCGTTCGGATGGATGATCCGAACCATCCATTCGAACCGGACGGTGGGGCTGACTAAACCCATGGTGTCCAAGTATTGCCATGCACGTGCACACACGAAAATCAAGTTCAAACGCAGGATGGATGACAGTGAGAAAAATCTCGTGGGCCACACCGAAACCAATCCAAAACCATCCATTCCTGACTGAAATTTCACCACGAGTCTAATGGACGGGGTGGATTTCTTTGAAAACATCACTGTGGGGCCCACTGAACACCTCAGCGCAGGTATGTGCGCAAGAAGACGTCCGAACGCACCCAGCTACGGTGGACCATTGTGTGATCACAAATTATGGTCGGATCTGTGATCCAGATCGTCAAAAAGACGTAGAGGGTGGTCTTGAACCCCGCTATGAAGTCAGATTCCAAATTTGCAATGATCACTGTCCCAAAATCTCATCCAAACGCAGGTTGTTCTTTGTGTTTCGCTACACAAGAGAGAGAGCTGCGAAAGTGGAGTCGGTTCTCTACTCCAGCCGACCTAATCTTGCAACACCTATAAAAGAGAGGGAGAGAAGGAACGTGAGGGAATCATTGAGGGCAGCCGTGGAGGCGAGGATGTGAGGCAGAGAGAGAGAACGCGTGGAGCAGATGTTGTTTGCTGTTTAGAGGTTTTTTTTTTTTTTTTTTTTTTCTCATCTTCCTTTACTTAGTTTCTTTTATGTTTTTATTAAGAATCTTTAGTTGATCATGTTTATGATTAGCTAAACCTCTTAGTTAGGGCTAAGAGGTGAAGCTTGTAACGTGATTGGGATGTTTGCTTTGTCTTGATTCATGTCTTATTGAACTCTCTTAGATTCTAGTTTGACTATGAAGGAATATTTTTAGTTTTTAATGGTTTGTTGTGACTCGAATTACAATAGATCTGCGATAGCTTGAGATATATTCTTTTCCGGTATTGAGATTGTGAAATTAGGCAATCCCGTTGCTCACCATCGTCTCATGGGCATGGTTGGGTGATGGAATCCTCATAATCTTCTCAATTCTCTTATGATTGGTTGTGGGTTTGGTAAATTGTTGTTGTTTGCTTTGTCTCCTGGGCATGGTTTCACTACAAGAAATCCCACCTTTAGTGACGAAAATTTTCGTCACTAAAAGTTAATTTTTCGTAGCTAAAAAGTTTCAGCGACAAAAATTTTCGTCGCTAAAAGATCGAGGCAAATGGTTTTTAGCGACAAAAAATTTTCGTCGTCGCCAAAGGGAAGCTTTTTAGTGACGAAAATTTTCGTCGCTAAAAAAACTTTTAGCGACGAAAATTTTCGTCACAAAAAAACTTTTGCAAAACTTTTAGCAATGAATTATTTCGTTGTTAAAAAAATAAATGTTAAACTTTTAGCGACGATAGTTTTCATCGCTAAAAAAATTACAAAACATTTAGCGACGAAAATTTTCATCGCTAAAAAATAAATGTTAAATTTTTAGCGACGATAGTTTTCGTCGCTAAAAATAATTACAAAACCTTTAGCGATGAACATTTTCGTCACTAAAAAATAAATGTTAAATTACAAAACTTTTAGCGACGAAAATTTTCGTCTCTAAAAAATAAATATTAAACTTTTACAATAGTCTTCGTCGCTAAAAATAATTCCAAAACTTTTAGCGACGAACATTTTCGTTGCTAAAAAAATACGTAAAAAACCTTTACTGACGAAAATTTTCATAGGTAAAAATATTTACAAAACTTTTACCTACGAAAATTTTCGTAGGTAAAAGTCTCTTAAAAAAATAATCTAGCACAAAATTCTTGATATACACCTGTTACAATATATTTCATCGTATTCATCCTGATATACACCCGTTAGTTTATATATTTCATCATATTCACATTCACATCCATCTAAACCCGAACTAGTAAATCCATCCAAACATAAACTACATTCATCCAAACACAAACAATCTTATCCACATCACATTCATTCACACATAAAGACATATAAGCTTAACATCATAAACAAAAATACCCTAAACCTAAACCTTAACCTAAACCTAAAACCTATAACCTATAACCTAAACCTAAAACTTAAAACCTATAACCTAAACCTAACCTATAACCTATAAGTTTAGGTTTAGGAAATCGGGTTCGGGATCGGGTTTAGGTTTGGGTTTTCAAGTGTAGGTTTAGGTTTAGGTTAGGGAGTTGAGATTAGGATTAGGTGTAAGTTTAAGTTTAGGGGTTTAAGAATACGTTAAGGTTTAGGTTTAGGAAATCGGGTTTGGGTTATAGGTTTAGGTTTAGGTTAGGTTATAGGTTAAGGTTTAGGAAATTGAGTTTAGGTTATAGGTTTAGGTTATAAGTTAAGGTTATGGTTTAGGTTATAGGTTAAGTTTTAGGTTTAGGTTAAGGTTATATAGCTTTAAGTTTAGGTTATAGGTTTTGAGATTTGAGAATATGTTTAGGTTAAGGTTATAAGTTTGGGTTTAGGAAATTGGGTTTGGGTTCGGGATCGGGTTTAGGTTTGGGTTTTCAAATTTAGGTTTAGGTTTAGGTTAGGGAGTTGAGATTAGGATTAGGTGTAGGTTTAGGTTTAGGGATTTGAGAATACGTTAAGGTTTAGGTTTAGGAAATCGGGTTCGGGTTATAGGTTTAGGTTATAGGTTAAGGTTTAGGAAATTGAGTTTAGGTTATAGGTTAAGGTTTAGGTTATACGTTTAGGTTATAGGTTAAGGTTTAGGTTATAGGTTTTGGGATTTGAGAATAGGTTTAGGTTAAGGTTATAAGTTTAGGTTTAGGAAATCGGGTTAGGGTTCGGGATCGGGTTTAGGTTTGGGTTTTCAAGTTTAGGTTTAGGTTTACGTTAGGGAGTTGAGATTAGGATTAGGTGTAGGTTTAGGTTTAGGGATTTGAGAATACGTTAAGGTTTAGGTTTAGGAAATCGGGTTCGTGTTATAGGTTTAGGTTTAGGAAATTGAGTTTAGGTTATAGGTTTAGGTTATAAGTTAAGGTTATAGGTTATAGGTTAAGTTTTAGGTTTAGGTTAAGGTTATATAGGTTTAGGTTTAGGTTATAGGTTTTGAGATTTGAGAATAGGTTTAAGTTAATGTTATAAGTTTAGGTTTAGGAAATCGGGTTCGGGTTCAGGATCGGGTTTAGGTTTGGGTTTTCAAGTTTAGGTTTAGGTTTAGGTTAGGGAGTTGAGATTAGGATTAGGTGTAGGTTTAGGTTTAGGGATTTGTGAATATGTTAAGGTTTAGGTTTAGGAAATCGGGTTCGGGTTTTAGGTTTAGGTTTAGGTTTAGGTTTAGGTTTTTTTTTTTTTTTAAATTTTGGAAACGCCACGGAAATTCCATTGAAGACAGGAAATTTACAACCATTCAGGAGTGACCCTACAAAAAGGACAGGGACCACTCTTATCATATAAGACTAGCTACACAAGTGCGGAATTCGAGCTAACCGGCGAAGAAGGGCCAGGAGCCAAAAAATGCCAGAAAGGCGGAGTAACCATCAGGCTTGCCTCAAATTCCCGAGGCCCACCTGATCGAGGAGAAGAGCGCCCCTGACCTTAGCCGGAAGGGCACCCCTAGACACATAAAGCATATTTGGACTACCTTCACTGGCCAATCTAGCCAACGCATCAGCTATAGAGTTACCTTCTCTGAAGATGTGACTGAACGAAAGGTTTAGGGAGCGACGAAATTCCTGAATAGCTCCCATTTTGTACCAAATGTTTCAAGAAAACAAACCAGACTTGTTGTCTGCTGCCTTTGCGATGGTCATCGAATCAGATTCAACAATGATGTTGCTGAGGCCGAACTTGGAGCAGATTGTGATGCCATGCAACATAGCTTGGGCTTCAGCTATCGTGTTCGAAGAGTGACCGTAGTTGCGATGGAACGCAAAAATCAGATTACCAAGATGATCCCTGTAGACCCCTCCACCGCCACTTGGACCTGGGTTTCCCCTGGAGGAGTTGTCGACATTCAACTTGAGTAATCCCCTAGGGGGTTTAAGCCAAGTAACTATGGAATGATTTCTAGGCCAATGAGGCACAACCTTAGGAATGTTGAGGAGCTGCAACGTAGTGGCTTCCGCTAGAGAATTCCTATCCTCGCCCGGGATCAATAAAGCGATTTCTTTCAACCAATGAGCAACTTTAAAAATAATCTGGGAGACAGACATCACACGACCTTCAAAGCGGGCCTGATTTCTACTCAGCCAAATCTCCCAACTAATCACACATGGAGCAAGGCCAATGAGGCGAGACACTCAGGATTTCTTACTTGCTTTGGAGATCCATAGATTAATGCACTGCAGAATGGACTGATTTGGGAAATAGATGACAGCAAAAATCTTACTAAAGTGCTCCCACACCGAGCCAGCTATCATACCTTGGCTGAATAGATGGTCCCGATCCTCCTCCCCGAGAGCAGCAACCGGGCTAGCAGCATTCTGGTCAGCGTCAGCAGAAGCTTGCTGATCTGAGGCCAACCGAGAGAGCTGCAAACGACACGAGGGATGCTGCAACTGAGCGTCATTGGAGCTCCCAGCCTGATGTTGCTGAATGCTCGGATGGGCATGCTGATGATCGAGAGGGGGAGACGACGGCTCTGTCTGAATCGAGGCCTGGTCAGGGGCTGAGATCTGATGGACAGAGGGAGCCATGCTGCAGCATTCACAGTGGGAGGCCAACGAAATTCCTATAGTCTGCAGAGATTTGTCCACAGGAACAGCGTTTTTAATGATCTTCCAGACAAAGGTGCTCATCTTTGGAGGAAGAGCTTTATTCCACACCCATTTAGGCCAAGCGAGAGGAGGCATGTGAGGCCTGACTTCATTCCATGCAGACTTAACTGTGAATTTACCCGAAGCAGAGATGTCCCAAATCAACCGGTCTTTTCTGTTGGAAAACAGAGGAGGAGAAGCTGTGATTGACTGCATCGCTTCTGAGGAGATTATGGGGCTGATTTCTGACAGATTTCTAGCAGCAGGAAGGTGAAAAAATCTCTAACAGTAGCTTCTTTAAGGTGCAAAGGGATGGGTCTGTCAGTTGCGCCTACTAAGAGGCCGTAGCCCGACCAATTCTGGTTCCATATATTGATATTTCCTTCCCCGATCAACCATCTGGAATAGCTGATAGTAAACTGCAACACTTTGAAAATCTCTTTCCAGGTTGGAGAGGAGACTTGGCCATTAACACCATTTGAGGCTATGGTCTTCAGGAAGTACCTGGCTAAAAAGAACTTAGCCCATAAGGTTCTGCGTTGGAGAAGATGCCATCCCATTTTGATTCTGAACGCCCGCGTGATGTCCTCGAAGAATCTGATGCCCAGACCTCCTTCGAGGATAGGGATGCTCACCGATTGCCAATTAACCCAGTGCCTCTTGTTGCCTTTTTCTGAAGAACCCCAAAAGAAGTTGGCAATCGCCCTATTGATAGATTTGGACACTGATTTTGGGATGCTGACCGCTGCAAGCATATGGATGGGGATGCTAGAAAGAATGTGCTTGATTAAAACCAGTTTAGCTGCTTGATTCATAAGATTTGCTTTCCACCTGTCAATTCTGGTAGCAATCTTTTGGATGAGCTGTTGAAGCTGCGGGGCCGGAATTCTCCCTTTGGATAGTGGCACTCCAAGATACATAGAGGGAAGAGTAGCCTGCTTGTATCCTGTAATGATGCCGAGTTTAGGTTTAGGTTTAGGTTAGGTTATAGGTTAAGGTTTAGGAAATTGAGTTTAGGTTATAGGTTAAGGTTTAGGGAATTGAGTTTAGGTTATAGGTTAAGGTTTAGGTTTAGGTTAAGGTTATAGGTTTTGGGATTTGAGAATAGGTTTAGGTTAAGGTTATAAGTTTAGGTTTAGGAAATTGGGTTCGGGTTCGGGATCGGGTTTAGGTTTGGGTTTTTAAGTTTAGGTTTAGGTTTAGGTTAGGGAGTTGAGATTAGGATTAGGTGTAGGTTTAGGTTTAGGGATTTGAGAATACATTAAGGTTTAGGTTTAGGAAATCGGGTTTAAGTTATAGGTTTAGGTTTAGGTTAGGTTATAGGTTAAGGTTTAGGAAATTGAGTTTAGGTTATAGGTTTAGGTTATAAGTTAAGGTTATAGGTTAAGGTTTAGGTTATAGGTTAAGTTTTAGGTTTAGGTTAAGTTTATATAGGTTTAGGTTTAGGTTATAGGTTTTGAGATTTGAGAATAGGTTTAGGCTAAGGTTATAAGTTTAGGTTTAGAAAATCAGGTTCGGGTTCGGGATCGGGTTTAGGTTTGGGTTTTTAAGTTTAGGTTTAGGTTTAGGTTAGAGAGTTGAGATTAGGATTAGGTGTATGTTTAGGTTTAGGGATTTGAGAATATGTTAAGGTTTAGGTTTAGGAAATCGGGTTCGGGTTATAGGTTTAGGTTTAGGTTAGGTTATAGGTTAAGGTTTAGGAACTTGAGTTTAGGTTATAGGTTTAGGTTATAAGTTAAGGTTATAGGTTAAGGTTTAGGTTATAGGTTAAGTTTTAGGTTTAGGTTAAGGTTATAGGTTTAGGTTTAGGTTATAGGTTTTGAGATTTGAGAATAGGTTTAGGTTAAGGTTATAAGTTTTGGTTTAGGAAATTGGGTTCGGGTTCGGGATCAGGTTTAGGTTTGGGTTTTCAAGTTTAGGTTTAGGTTTAGGTTAGGGAGTTGAGATTAGGATTAGATGTAGGTTTAGGGATTTCAGAATATGTTAAGGTTTAGGTTTAGGAAATCGAGTTCGGGTTCGGGATCGGGTTTAGGTTAGGGAGTTGAGATTAGGATTAAGTGTAGGTTTAGGTTTAGGGATTTGAGAATACGTTAAGGTTTAGGTTTAGGAAATCGGGTTCCGGTTATAGGTTTAGGTTTAGGTTATAAGTTAAGGTTAAAGGTTAAGGTTTAGGTTATAGGTTAAGTTTTAGGTTTAGGTTAAGGTTATGTAGGTTTAGGTTTAGGTTTTAGGTTTAGGTTATAGGTTATATCGGTTTAGGTTTAGGTTATAGGTTTTGGTTAAGGTTATATAGGTCCACTTTGTAGTCCACTTAAGCCTTGGACCCGCCCCATTCTTTAGTTAACATCTTAAAATGATCCGAGAAAAGCTTTGAATGGTATGAAGAATGTCAATCAATGACTTGGGTGGCCACACCACATAATATAGTGGATAGGGGTTTCCTTAAGGGCCTGTTTGATTTTCTGGCTCAAATGTAATTACCTTGTAAATGAGTAATCATTATTTACCAAGGTAATTACCTGCATCTTTCCCAATGCTGACTTGACCGGTTACTTTTTAAACACTTAAATTGAGGAATTTGAAAAATAAATATGGGGTCCACCATAATGTGTGTGGCTAATCCACACCACCCATTCATTATGCTCAACGAATTTAAGGCATGAGCCCAAAAATTAGGCAAATCCAAAGCTCAAGTGGACCACACCACACGAAATCGTGAGAATCGAATGCCTATCATTAAAAACTTGTTGAGGCCTTTAGAAGTTTTACATCAGGCTTATATTTATATTTTTCCCTTATCCATGTCTATGTGACCCTATGAACGGGTTAGATGGTGAATAAACCTCAATGTGGGCCCAGTAAAAGAATCAACTTTCAACGGTGGACAAATTAAGTCTATTGTTTCCTTTCATGTGGGCTAATTGAGCATTAGATCTTCCTAATTTTTTCGGATCATGTCCTAAAATATTTTAATAAAACATATGGACGACATGGATATATTATATACATTATGGTGGGGACCACGAATTTAAGTCAACATTTTTTGACCGATTTTCTAGGTGGAATTACAAACTCATTTTCAAACAAGTGAAAAAATAATAATTACTTCTTTACCAGGGATTTACCAGGATCATGGAAAATCAAACAGGCCTTAAAACTTTCATAATCATATATTGGGCATGCCTAAATGTGATTCACATATCCAACCCACTCATTATGTGTCCCACTTGGATGAGGGGTCGGACCAAGTTTCAACCGCATCCAAAACTCATGTGAGCCCCACAAAGTGCTTTTATATATTTTAGGATGTCTTCACATAGTTTTAGATGCTATGGCCCACTTGAGTTTCGTATACAGATGATTTTTGAGATATCTCATAACCTAAATGGGACTCATCAAATCCACGATGTTGATGTTCGATACACATGATGGGGCCCACAAAACTTACTAACATTAATTCTTAGGTTCTCACGAGGTTAGTAAGTTGGGTCACAATTTTGACCAGAATATTTGGCCCATTTTACTTGTCTGGTCCATTCACTCTATTTTACTGATCAATACCCTCAATTTAACTAGTTACTCGCCTCAATCAAGCTACATATGAGAAAAGATATTGGGCAAACAAAATTGATCAACAATTTGAGTAAATTTTGATTTAAACATCTGAAGTTATTTACTCTTTAATCTAGACTGATTAGATTGTCCAAAAATAGTTAAAGGTTCAATTAGTGGATGTGCATAATAATTTAGTAATTTTATTTTTCACAGATAAATTTCAATTTCCTTTTAAAAATAACATTTTTTTTTTTCAAAATGTATATATTTTCTCTTTTAACAAAATATCATTTTTATTAAGAAATATTTCAAAAGATATTTAAAATACAAATTCTGAATTTTTATTTTCAAAATCTCAAAAAATTTCTCATATTTTAATTTTTTTTCTCAAACATTTAAAATTGCGGATTTTTTTCTTCAAAAGAATCATTTTGTTCTCAAAATTTTTCTCAAACATTGTTAAAATTTTTAACTTCTCAATATTCTTTTTCATGTGATATTAAAAATCATTTAAATATTACCTTTTAATTAGATATATTAAAAAAAAATTCCACTCATATGATATAAAAAAACTATATATATATATTATATATATATTATATATATATATATTATATATATATATTATATATATATATATATACATACATACACACACACCACACACACACACATTTTTACCGACAAAAAAATTTAAAAATTAAAACATTTGTACATTATTACCAATGGTTTTCAGCCGTCGGGAAAAAGATTTAGGAAAAACACTTTTAGCGACGAACATTTTCGTCGGTAAAAGTCTTACCGCGTACATTTCCAGCACAGCGCGAAATTTTTTTTGTGAAAATTCAAAAGACCCTTTAGTGACGAAACTTTTCGTCGTTAAAGGTGGGTTTTAGCTACGAAATTAATTTCGTCGCTAAAATGAAACTTCTCGACTTTTTTGTTTTTTGAAAAATTCAAATACCTTTTAGCGACGAAAATTTTCGTCGCTTAAGGTGTCTTTTAGTTACGAAATTTATTTCGTCACTAAAAGGAAACTTCTCGACTTTTTTGATCTTTTGAAAAATTCAAAACACCCTTTAGCGACGAAACTTTTCATCGCTTAAAGGAAGCTTCTCCACTTTTTGTTTTTTCAAAAATTCAAAACACCCTTTAGCGACGAAATTTTTTGTCGCTAAAGTTGCCTTTTAGCGACGAAAAAAAATTCGTCGCTAAAAGTAAACTTTCCGACTGTTTGTTTTTTCAAAATTTCAAAACACTCTTTAGCGACGAAAATTTTAGTCGCTAAAGGTGGCTTTTAGCGACGAAAAAAAAAATTCGTCACTAAAAGTAAACTTTCTGACTATTTGTTTTTTCAAAAATTCAAAACATCCTTTAACGATGAAAATTTTCGTCGCTAAAAGTTTCTTCGGCGACGAAAAATAATTTCGTCGCTAAAAGTTTCTTCGGTAAAAAGCCTATTTTTTGTAGTGTTTGGTGACAGAATCACTTCCAAAACCTCACCACTCTTATCCATTGATGATTGGATCCAAGAGAAGTTTAGAGATCTGACAAATCTCTTCTTACCAATTGGATAGGATAAGACTCCGATTCCGGTTGTGTCCTTGAATCATGCAAGATAGCTTCCCAATTGCTACAAGTGGATCCTTGACACTCTAGTTTCCCACCTTTGAATTTTACAAGTTATAATTAAATAGTTTACAATTATTCCCTTAAATTCTTCAGATTTAGATTGTGTCTTCTTCTAGTTCTAGTTCTAGTTACTTTCAGATTACGTACAAGGTTCAGTCCCTGTGGATTTAACCTCGGTCTTACAAAGATTATTACTACACCACAACCCTATATTTGGGGTGGTGAACACTCTTTTGCGGGGCCTACCTGAGGCTACTGCTGGAATAAGGTCAGTATGATATTGTTCCGAAGGTGATTCCTCAGGCTTCTCATTCGGTATGGGGATTGGTGTAAGGTAGACGGAAACACGATAAGTGATAGCTTCACTGTGTTACTTCCCTCACCTCCTGCGAGCCACTAAGTACTTGTAATTTATTGGAGAATAAGAGAATACACTGGAGGCACCGGTTAAGGCCGAGGACCCTTCAATGCATAAGTCAGGTGTATGTACTCATAGTAGACATAATAGAATTTGTATATTTGTGTATACCTTTACCTATGACAGGGAGTGTATTTATAGGCTTTCTAGGAGGTCTGCGTATCTGAGTTGACTTGAGAGGCCCGTATTGGAGTTGGACTCTAATTTCAAGAATATCTCCGACTTTACTCTGATCCATGTGATTTTCGGCAGATATCTCTCGGGAGGTAATCCACCCATATATGGAGAGGATTCTTCTTTCTATTCAAAGGTCTAGTTCGGTATCCAAGGTCGATGTTAGTAACCAAGGCCAAGATTGATATCCAAGGCCGACCTTCGAGGCCAAGGTCTATGGTCGAAGATTGTCTTCGAAGCTGACAGTCGTGGTCAGTACCCGAGGTACCTGAGGTAGAGGTCATCTTTTGAGGTTGGCGAACAAGGTTGACCTCCGAAGTCATTGGTTGGCACCTGAGGCCGGGTCGATACTCCACCCAAATACGTGTCCAATGATCCCCTGTTTGATTATCGGTCGTCAGGTTAGTTTGATTTTACCTATAAACAAATATTAATCATAACATTCGGGCAAAAGCTGCGTGTGTTTCCTTACCAACCACCAACTCACATGAATCTATCGTTCTTTCTAATATAAGTTCAATCACACCAAGAAACGCCAAGAAACGCAAACGAGAGAGAGAGAGAGAGAGAGAGAGAGAGAGAGAGAGAGAGAGAGAGAGAGAGAGAGAGAGAGAGAGAGAGCAAATATGACATTGAAATGCCCTTAAAAAGAAGAATTTCAAAAGAATAAAATAAAATACTCTGTCAATCTCATTAATACTCAGATGACAAAGGCAATCAATCTACACAGACCAAAAAAAATGGTGCGTTTGGTTGCACCATATATCATGGAATCATGAGATTTCACGAAATATGGTGCAATCAAACACGCAAGAAGAAGGGCAGATCTTCCATCACTCTCTTTCCTTTTGTATTTATAACCCTTCATTGAAAAGAAGAAGAACAAGCTCCAACGCATCCACACCAATGGCCTCGCTGGTGCAACTCCCTCTAACATCAGTGGTCGCAACCATGTTGCCGTTACCGTCGTTGACACTGCCATTACCGTCTGTTGGTGGTGGCCTGTAATACATCCTAGCCGTCTGTGGGCAGTGGGAGTGGAAGCGGCCCACCATCCTCAGGACTAGATTCAACAGCTGTATGCATTTGTTCATCTCTCTCTCTCCTCTCTCTCTCTCTCTCTCTCTCTCTCTCTCTCTCTCTCTTCTCTCTCTCTCTCTTTCATTTTTATGGTTTTCTTCTCTCTCGACAAGTCAACATCGGCGTCAAATGTTTCTGGAGGTCTGACCGGATCATCTCCCGCGTTCGTTTTCCTCCGTCGCGTGTAACCATCAAGAGAATGTCGCAGACTATTCGGTCCCACATGCTGAGTTTTACAATGATCAGATCCATCGACCTTTCGTAATATCTGACTCATGGCTCAAAAAAAAGAAATCTGAACTGGATGGATGGCAAGGATATGAAAATTTCAATTGCTCTCATTCAACTCTAAAAGTCATAGGTAAAGATTATCATTGAAGCGTGACTATAGGAGAATAGCTTTTATGGCAATAGAGGAATTATGGAAGGGTTCCAATAAGCCGACCATCTCAGCGTTTAGGGCCCATGAGTGGCGCTGGATCCTCAGTCGCGACGGAGGCAAAACGGACTCTCATCTAGCCGCGCTTGGATTCGGTCCTAAGGTCGCCTGAGTCGTTTTGGTTGAAATACAGGCCGGCTCGAAGTTTCTAACGGTCAAAAAATATTTTTCTTCGTTCTTTAATTTCTTTCTCCTAACCGATCATGTCCATTGGCCAGGATTGACCTAAAAGGAGATGCGCATGGAGCCGAATTTCCGAGCCTCTAATAAATATAATAATAAAAAAGCTATGTGGGGTCCACTGTCATTCTGAAATCTAGTACGTCCGTCTCATTGCGCCAGCTCATTATGACGTGAAACGAAAATTCTGGTGGGTACAAAATTCAAGTGGGATTGGATGCCCGCCCAATTCTGGAACTTTAAGACCTACAAAGTTTTGGATCATGCTGACGTTATTTTTCACCTCAATCCCTCGGGAGTGAGAACCCTCGCTGGGGCAGGCACTGTGGGGCCCACATTAATTTATGTGTTTTATATCCAGGGCATTCATCTGTTTTACTGGCTCATTTTAGGCACGAAACATGGAATAAGTGGATACAAAGCTCAAGTGGACCACACAAAGGAAGCAATAGGAATAATGATAACCATGGTTGAACCTACGGTCTACTGATGTTTATTTGCCATCGAATGTGTTTATAAGGTTGCAATGACCTGAAGGGAAAAACACAAATACGAGCTTGATCCTAAACTTAATGACTCTTAAGTTTTCAATGTTGGGTGTTCAATCACCATCGTGCCCACTTGAGCTTTGTACATGCTTTAGTTTTGGGCTATTATCCCATGGGAATCACCTAGTAAAATCATGGTGGGATCATGAATGTTTAATGGTTGGCATTCACCTTTTCTCATTGGGCTTACTTGAGTTTTGAATCTGCTCAATGTTTAACTTCACTTCTAAAAATAATATGACCAAATGGAAGGATGGAATATACAGCACAAACATCACAGTAAACTCCACGTAGGTTTTGTTACATGCTAGAACTTACTCCTATAAATAGGTGGAGTCCCATGGACAAAGTCTTTGATACATAGGATAGCAGTTAGCCTTTGACAGGCTTGGAAATTTCAAGCTTGTCAAAGGCTAACTATGTTGGGGGCCTTGCACAAAACCTTAGGATCTAGCCGTCCAGAACAAACTAGAATTATGGATAATAAAGCAATGAAAATAATCAATGCATCAATCACACACCACACGAGAATTTTACGTGGAAAATCCTCAAAGAGGTAAAAACCACGGGACCTCGTCCAGATCAACAATCCACTCTGAAGTAGAACGTTACAACCTTCTTCACTCACGCAGGAGTGGATAAACAATAAAAGAAATAGAGAAAACGGAGAGATCTAACCGATTACGAGGACATAGAAGCGCTGAGATATAGATTGCACAGTAGATAACCTCCACGAGCAGAACCTCCCTTCTATAAGCTTCCTCTATCTCTTTCTCCCTCTCTCTCACCTTTGATAGCCCTAAACCCTTTAGCAAATCTCTTGTAAAGCTTTAGGAAACTCACTTGTTTTATCCTAGAAACCCTAGGAACTCTTATTTATAGTTTTAGGAAACTCCTTTCCGCATCCCAGTTGCGAAAGGACTTGCGACGAAATCCGCGCAAAATTGCGGAACGAATCTGCGTAACCTCGACTGGTCGAACCGAGTCCACGATCGGTCGAGAGCCACCTTCGACCAGTCAAGCACCTCCTCCGACTGGTCAAGCACCCCGGAGAAAAATAATCCACAGTCGCTGGACTTTGAGTCGTGCCACGACTCGTCTTCCACGACAGGTCGACCACAGCCTTCGACCGGTCGAGCTAGGCTCACGAACCCAGATGTAAACTTCCTGGAGTCTATGTCACCTGCCATATCTGCATCTGTGTAGCCCTCTAACATAGGTTTACCATCACCATAGCATAGGCTCAACCTGGATGAGCCTCTTAGATACCGCAGTATCCACTTAACCGCTGCCCAATGTTCTTTGTCAGGATTGACAAGATACCGGCTGACAACACCAACCGCATATGCTATGTCTGGGCGTGTACACACCATAACATACATCAAACTTCCTACAGCTGACGCGTAGGGTATCTTCTGAATCTCTTCCACCTCTGCCTTCGTCTTGGGACACTGCCTGTCGCTCAATGTGAAGTGACCATCCAGTCGAGTACTGACTGGCTTCGCTGCATTCATATTGAACCGCTCTACGACTTTCTCAATATACCACTCTTATGACAGCCAGAGCTTCCTACTGCTTCTGTCACGGGTTATCTCCATTCTTAGGATCTGTCTAGCCGGGCCCAAGTCTTTCATCGCAAAAGACTTGCTCAACTCCTGTTTCAGCCTGTCGATCTTCTTGATGTCTTTTCCCATGATGAGCATGTCATCAACGTATAATAGCAGAACTAAGAAATCACCATCTGAGAACTTGCGCGTAAACACACAATGGTCCGACTCCGTTCTGTCATACCCATGTTTCAACTTAAACGAGTCGAACTTCTTGTACCATTGTCGTGGAGCTTGTTTCAGCTCATACAAGCTCTTCCTCACCCTACACACCATATGCTCCTTGTCCTTGACTTCGAACCCCTCTGGTTGGTGCATATAGATCTCTTCTTCCTGGTCACCATGGAGAAAGGCAGTTTTAACATCTAACTGCTCTATCTTCAAATTCATGCTAGCCCCCAACCCAAGCAACACCCATATGGATGTCATCTTCACCACTGGTGAGAATATCTCCTCGAAGTCTATGCCTTTCCTCTGACCAAACCCTTTCACCACAAGTCTGGCCTTGAACCTCGTCTGTGAATTCTTTTGCTCAATCTTCTTTCTGAACACCCACTTGTTGCTTAAAGCTTTCTTACCCTTAGGCAATTTCACCATATCATAGGTGTGGTTCTTATGCAAGAATTTCATCTCCTCTTGCATAGCTTTCAACCACTCCCCCTTATGCTCGTCGGCTAGGGTCTCAAAATAATTTTCTGGCTCTCCCCCATCAGTCAGCATAATGTACTCATGTGGCGAGCACCTCTTGGACAGCTGTCTGTCTCTAGATGACCTCCTCACCTGTGGCTCAACAGGTGGATCAAGTGGAGGCTGCTCCCCTGGTCCATCATCTGAAGGAAATCCCTCGTCCTCTGCACCTTGCTGTACTCCCCCATCATCAGGCACCACGGGAGGAGTAACCGGATCCATGTCCTCTAGCTCCCCTGAACTAGGTTGGTTCTTCTCTGGCTTAACAATGTCTTCTATACACTGATCTTCAAAGAAAACCACATCTCTGCTCCTGACGAGCTTCTTCTCGGTCGGATCCCATAACCTGTAACCGAATTTTTCATCACCGTACCCCAAGAACACACACTGCCTGATCTTCATATCGAGCTTGGACCTCTCGTCCTTAGGTACGTGAACGGATGTCCTGCATCCATACACCCTGAGATGACTGTACGATGGGTCATGTCCAGTCCACACCTTCTCAGGTACTTCTCCATTCAATGGGGCTGATGGAGACCTGTTTATTAAATACACCGCCGTGTGCATTGCTTCTCCCCAGAACGTCTTGGGCAATTTTGCATAGGATATAACATGCATCTGATTCTCTCAACAATGGTGCAATTCATTCGCTCAGCTACACCATTATGCTGAGGGGTCTTAGGAACCATCTGTTCATGCCGTATACTCAGGGAATTGCAGTACTCGTGAAAGTCGCCAATGTATTCACCACCATTGCAGTGCGGATGCACTTCAATGGTCTACCTGTCTCTCTCTCTCGACCATAGCATGAAACAATTTAAACACACCAAAGACATTATCCTTGGATTTCAAAGCATAAGCCCAAACCCTCCTAGATGCATCAACTATAAAAGTAACAAAATACAATGCCCCACCCAAGGTTTTTGTCCTCGTAGGACCACAAACATTAGAATAAACCAAATCTAATGCATGCACTTTATTAATATGAGAAACAGTTTTAATAAATGAAACTCTATGATGTTTCCCTGATAAACAATGAAGACAGGTTTTGAGAGGTGTATCTGTCATGTCTGAAAGGAGCCGCTTCTTTGCTAGTACCTGAAGCCCTTTTCCACTCATGTGGCCTAGACGCCTGTGCCACATGTCAATAGCTGAATCTTCCGCTGCGTTCAACCTACCCTTACACATACTGACACTTGCCTTGTAAAGGGTGCAACACTTCTTTCCTCTAGCCACGATCAACGAACCCTTGATGAGCTTCCATTGCCCACCAGTAAACCGGCTTTCATAGCCATCATCATCCAACCTTCCCGTCGACATCAAGTTGAGGCGAAGGTCTGCGATATGCCTCACATCCCTGAGAACCAATGTGCAGCCCACATCAGTTTTCACACAAATATCACCGACTCCCACGATTTTTGATACGTCAGAATTTTCCATCTTCACAGTCCCATAGTCACCTGACTTGTAGCTTGTGAAGAAGTCCCTACGTGGAGTCGCATGAAAAAAAGCTCCCGAATCTATCACCCATTTGGCGTCCTGACTCGTAGCCGTGAGACATACATCATGATCTGTAGAAATAATAACTACAACGTCGCTATCTGAAGCGACCGCAGTGGAATCTAATTCATCTTCCTTCCTTTTTCCTTTCTTGTTGTTCTTCTTACCACGACATTCATGCTTATAGTGACCCTTCTTGCCACAATTCCAGCATTCAACATCTTTTTTGTTACTTGACTTGCCTCTTGATTTATCTCGGGCCTTCTCACCCTTCCTGTTCTTTCCTCTCCCCCGTTCCTGTGTCACAAGGGCCTCTTGCTGAGTAGACCCCTGAGACTTCCTCATTGTCTCTTCATTGAACAGACAGCTAGTTACCTGTTCCATTGATATCTTTTCGTCTGGCGCGAAGTTACTTAGAGACACCACCAATGTCTCCCAACTGTCAGGCAATGAACTAAGCAATAGTAAAGCCTGCAAGTCATCATCCAGGACCATCTTCATAGAGGTGAGTTGGTTCACTATATTGCTGACCACATTCATGTGCTTGGCCACAGAACCACCATCCCTGAACTTGAGATTCACAAGTCGCCTTATCAGAAAAATTTTATTACCGGCTGTCTTCCTCTTATACAGCCCTTGTAATTTCAGCCATAGGCTAGCGGCTGAGGTTTCCGTAGACACATGATGGAATACTGAATCATCCAACCATTGTCTAACAAACCCCACCGCCTTTCGGTCCATCTTCTTCCAATCATCATCAGTCATATCCTTGGATTTTGCTGATATGCCTAAAATTGGAGAATATAAGTCATTGCAATAAAGCAAGTCCTCCATCTTGGCCTTCCATATGGTCCAGTTAGAACCATTGAGGCTAATCATCCTTGATGAGCCACCTTCCATAGTTCAAAAACCAATCCTACCTATTCAATAAACTTAGCTTTGATACCACTTTGTTGGGAGCCTTGCACAAAACCTTAGGATCTAGCCCTCTAGAACAAACCAGAATTATGGATAATAAAACAATCAAAATAATCAATGCATCAATCACACACCACACAAGAGAATTTTACGTGGAAAACCCTCAAAGAGGTAAAAACCACGGGACCTCATCCAGATCAACAATCCACTATGAAGTAAAACGTTACAACTTTCTTCACTCACGCAGGAGTGGATAAACAATAAGAGAAATATAGAACACGGAGAGATCTAACTGATTATGATGACAAAGAAGCGCTGAGATATAAATTGCACAGTAGATAACCTCCACGAGCAGAACCTTCATTCTATAAGCTACCTCTCTCTCTTTCTCCCTCTCTCTCACCTTTGATAGCCCTAAACCCTTTAGTAAATCCCTTGTAAAGCTTTAGGAAACCCTCTTGTTCTATCCTAGAAACCCTAGGAACTCCTATTTATAGTTTTAGGAAACTCCTTTCCGCATCTTAGTTGCGAAAGGACTTGCGACACGAAATCTGCGCAAAATCGCGGAACGAATTTGTGTAACCTCGACTGGTCGAACCAAGTCCACGACCGGTCGAGAGCCACCTTCGACTGGTCGAGCACCCCGGAGAAAAACAGTCCACAGTCGCTGGACTTTGAGTCGTGCCACTACTAGTCTTCCACGACTGGTCGACCACAGCCTTCGACCGGTCGAGCGAGGCTCACGGCCGGTCGAAGACGGGTCAAAAAACCCATCAAACTGAGGGCTAACTGAGGTACATCAAGCCAAGTTGAACAAACTTTTTAAGTTAGCTTGAGTCGTGTTTCTTTTCTATAAAACACTTGTTATTAAAAATAAGGACAAATTTTAAAAAATAAAGATGGCACATATTTATAAAATTGAGCGGATGGTCAATTTTTTTTTATTTTTTTTTTAATAAAGAGGACTAATTAACATGAGGATTATTTAAAAAGAAAACATTTGAGAGAGCCAAAGAATACCATTATACTGTATATAAACATTATTGTCCATAAATATAAAGGCTCTAATCATCTTAATTAAAGTTTTCAATTTTAACCATGCTCACATAGTTTGCAAACCAATGTGTCAACCTGCAACTCGGCGATCAAGTCAATCTGGCATGATCAAGGATCTGATCACTGGGTTGGGAAATTTAGGCCTACTGTGGTCAGATGTGACCCGGACTTGTATAAAGGCATGCTCACCACCTGGGCACCTGGGCATGTGTGCACCTTTGCACATGTGTCATTGACCCAAAATCCAAACCGTTCATGTGATGTGGAACCCCAAGAAACCCACAAGAGACAATTTTCGCCCTAATCTAAAATTTTGGTGGGCCATAGAGTAAAGATAAAAATGAAGAGAGGAAACTGTTTTCTTTTTCCATAACCCACTGAGGTTTTGGATCAGGGTAAAAGTTGGGCCCTAAGGGTTTCATGGGAGATTTTGGGCTAACATCACGTGTGATGAGTTCTCAAAAAGTTCTTATCAGAACCCATGAGAACGGTGTACAGACCATACAAGATTTGTTTAGCAAATCAAAACGGTTCATTAAGTTATTTTTGGGTGTTTTTACATGCACCCATTTTCTAATTTTTCATTTTTTTTTTCAAAATAAAGAGAAAGAACCCATCTTATGATTGCATTTTTTTTTTTTCTTCTTCTTTCTATTTTACTTTTGCAATATAATGAAAAAGGCAAGCTTAACAGTCCTAGAAAGGGGGGGGGGGGGGAGGTAGGACTATGCCAAATAAAAACTTAGAGTAATGAAATAATAAATAAATTAAAATAAATCACAAATCTCAATAGCACTAGTATTGAAAAATTGATTCAAATGTAGTTAATAAAGTTACAATCATTTACCGCAGATATAAAAATTAAACATTCATGGCAACACTAGGAGTTATAGTAGTTCGGTGTGCACACCAATTGTTTTCAAACAACCACACATACTTCATTCCTAATAATCACAACCCACGTGATATTGGCGTTCACTAAAAATAAGGTTTTCTTAGGTTCACCTTAAAACTTTACACAGTTGTGATTTTAGAAGGGCTATCACAAACAAAAACCCCACATTGAGATTTTCTGATGAAATCGAAATACAAAGAATAGATTTGTACTTATCTTCTCTTTGAAGACATTTTTGATGTAGTCTGTAGAACCACTTCGCCTAAAGTAAAATATTCAATGTCTAATAATACAAACAAGGGTTCTAAGTTCTAGATTGATTTTAAATTAATTTAATCCAAAGGCTACTTGTTTGAATTCCACGAGATCTCAAAGAAGAACAATTACTCTCTTGAAAGAATAAGATTTATGAAAAAAATCAAAAACTTAAAACAAAAAACTATATAAAAAAAATATTAAAATATCATGCAATAGCTTGAAGATAGTGGGGACTTCTCTCCTTCTTAGTGAAGGCTTTTCTTAGATTGAATGGGTAATTTCGGAATGAGAGAAGACCTCTATTTATATATAGAAATGTTGTTGCTTTGACTCGTCTAAGATCTAACAAAATTTCAAAATTTGGGTGCGATCGGATAAAACTGTTCTTCGACTGGTCAAAGGGTCTGCTCGATTGGTCGAGCATGGGTTTCGACTAATCGAGGGAGCCAATATATGGTTGCTGAACTTTGAGTTGAGCAACCCTCGACTGGTCGAAATTCTCTCTTCGACTGGTCGAGCAGTCTGCTCAACTGGTCGAGAAAGCACGAGAAATATCCATTTTTTGGATTTCAAACTTAGAATGGTCGAAGACTATCTTAGACTGGTCGAGACACAACTTAGATTAGTTGAACCAAGGCCTAAACTAGTCGAACTTAAGCCTAACCAAATTATAAAAACCCATATAAGTTTGTCTTTTAAAAATACCTAAGTCTAAGGTCTTTCTAGGGTCTGTTATACATGAGAAGACTGGAAGTTGAAGTGTAAAGTTTGTTCTTCTTCTTGAATCTTCAATGAAGCATAGTTGATCTTCTACTTGAAGTGTAACAGAAGGTGAACTTTCCAACTTCATGACTTGTACTTAAGCTTACACTTTTCAACTTCATGACTTATACTTAAGTTTACACTTTCCAACTTCATGACTCTCTTGAAAGTGAACTTTCCATCTTTTTGATTATCTTGAAGGTGAACTTTTCATCTTGATTTACATTGTGTGAACCATATCATAAGTTGTTTTGTCTCATCGAAATTTGACAAACAAGAGTGTGCTTTATACATTATAGCACTTGCACATAATAAAATTAATTACCTATCTTTTAATTTCAGACTTCTTTCATATGTTTTTTTATTTTCTTTTTCAAAATAAGAAGATTTACCCGCCTTTTAATTTCACAACACATCTTTCAAAGAAAGTAAGAACTGATATTCTGATTCCATTGTTTTTTTCAAAATATAAAAATATCTTTGGATTTTACATTTATTTCATTAATTTTAATTTTTTCAAAATAAAAAGATTGATTCATCTTCTGATTTCGTATTTTGACTTGCTTAGTTGACACGTCCGGGTCTTGGGCTAACTTGAACTCAGTGTATGACCGAGTCCCAAGTTGGTCCTCGTAGGTGAACCACGTTGGTTCGCATATCAATATAGAGAAGGTATCATGTCCAACCAATTAAACTATAAGATATGGTCCATTAAACGTGTGACTCCTAACCTAAAAAGTGTGTGAAAAATCCAATCCATCCAATAGGTTGGCTCTGTCGTGAGGATCATCTTAATAAAAATCAAATATATCCGCATGTTTATCAATGGCTATGTTGTAGCCTACTTGATGAGTAGATATGGCCCATTTTTGCACCACATGACCCTCACTTTGGAGCCAGTCGAAAGTTATTTTCCATGTGTACCATTACATGTGATCCAAACGGTTGGAGTTGGGACCTTGTATGCTATCTCTCTCTAAAGTCTAAACCATGGCTTTGGATTTTGCGCCTATCTGGCAGGCTGACACATCAGCTGCCTTGCACACGCGTGTGGGCTTACCAAAGCTCTTAGCAAATTAATTACGATCCAAACATAGGGGTTAGGGCAGGAGGCCACAAAGGCAAGGCACGTGTGGGAAACCCAGGCCATCCATCGATCCAAGCCATTGGTCCGAAGTAGAGATCACCACCAACCTCTCTGGACTAAAAATCTGGCCCATCCGAATGGTTAGTGTATGAGAAAAATGGATGGTTAAAATTATATTCAAAATATACATGTGACACGTCTAGCCAGAGCACTGACCTGATATTAATATTGGGCCAGGGCATATTCAAGGTGGGTTCCAACTGATGAGCTGCCCTGACCCCACAACATGAGTCCTGCGATTTGCCAGTTTTTCCAGCCGCGGGAATCTCTCCCCACCTGTCAGTTTGTCAACATCAAACTCCTGGACGTTTGGACGCGGTTTGGCTAGTGACGCTGCCATTAGCCAGGCAGCTAATGGTTGGTGTTCGGTGGACCCCCTATGTGTTTTATGATTTTATCCATGCCGTCCAACCATTTTTACAGTAGTGCTTGATTAGGTAGATCTAAATCTCAGGTGGACCATACCACGAAAAAATAGTATTGATCGAATGTCCACTATTAAAAACCTCTTAGGGCACTGTAATGTTTATTTGACATCCAACCTGTTGATTAGGTCATACACACCTGGATGATGAGAAAAAATAAATATCAGCTTAGATGGAAAACTTTCGTGGACCCAAGAGGTTTTTAATGGTGGGCATATAATCAATACTGTGTGGTCCACTTAAGGTTTGGATCTACCTCATTTTTTGGTTCATACTATAAAATTATCTATAAAAATGGATGAACCGTATGGATGAAACACATACATCATGGTGAGGCCCACGGAGCACCGACCACCATGGTCACTAGCCAATCCTTTCCTCGGGAAGTTGTGATACCTCGTCATACAAAGGGACAGCCTGCCACCACCCACGTCCTAGGTGACCGAATGTGAAAGGTTTTGGTTGACCCATGCTACAGTGGTAGACTCGTAAGAGTTTCAACACAAAGTCTTCGGGGTTCAAATCAAGGTGAAAAACCACCGTGGTGCGAGTAAACATGTAAAAATCACAAAAGTTAAAAAATGGAAAAAGAATAAAGAAAAGGAAAAAAAGATCATTGTCTAGGTAGAGACCAACATGTTGAAATTCCTGGTTTTTGACAAAAAAATCAAAATTCAAAAATTTTAGTATGCGGCAAAACACTTTTAGGAAATTTTAAATTAAAAAGTGTGGTGTGTGCTTTTGTTTCACATCGAAAATGAAAAGAAGAAAATTATGGTTTATATATGAAGGTGTGTGTAGTATTCTTATTTGAATATTTGAAGATTGAGATGATCGGATTGCGCGTTCCAGTACATAGCGTTGGAACACATGCACGCACGCGCTCTTGCTCGGGTTCAAGCACGGGCAAGGGCGTGGGCGCGTAGTATGGCTGTATTGGTGCTAGTTGGCATACTTTTCACTTCACATGTGCACATCGTATCGCAGAGTGGTCACTTCCTCGCAACCTTACGCGAGACGGTGCGATCGCGGTGTGAGTGGTCTGGTATAAGCTTAGGTGCGATGGGTCTGAAATTAACTGGGGTTTTATAGGCGACTGAGAATAGTCAGATTATTAATCTAAAACAGTCAGCCATTTTTTAAAATGGCTATCAGCCTTGAAAGCCATAATAGTTTGAAAACAGACAAACTATGATGATCCAACAGTTAGATCTTTCGATCAGATGACCGGAAACGGTTCAAATTAATTAAACAATCAGAAACGTTTTACAAACGTTCTGAACCATTGATGGCCATCCAGCAACGGTCCACTCCCTGACGCCAATATTATAAACTAGACCATTTCGGTCCAAATTCCATCAACTCAAACACATCTCTCCTCATCCATCAGATCCTCTAGATAGCATCTTTATCTTAGAATATTGTAAACGCATTCACTGTTGGATTCTACCAGAAGATCTACCACGTTTAGAGGTGTACACGAGTCGATCTGAGTCGAGCTTGGCACAGCTCGACTCGGCTCGACCACTAGCTAAACCTAGCTCAAACTCGGTTTGGCTCGGTCCTTGAGCCTGACTGGCCAGCTCGACTCAGTTCGGCCAGCATTGTGAGCCGAGATTGAGCCGTGCGGCATTTTCACAAACACATGGAGTGAATTTTCAAAAAATAGATGGACGATATGGATGAAACACATACATCATGGTGGGGCCTACATTGCACCAACCACTAGCCATAAGCTGGTGTAAGGGGGAGTAGCCAATCCGTTTCCGGAATATGGATGGTATCTTTGTACGGGCATGTGGGCTACGAAGGGCAGCATGCATGGACACAGATTCCATAGTGAACCCTCCAGTACCCACTTGGGTACTGGTTGGTGCTGGAAAAAGCTGTACAGACCACTTGATGTAACTATTATATTCATTTCATCGATCCATTTTGATTAGCTCATTTTAGGGCTCATGACAGCTCATTTTTAAGGCATTAGCTAAAAAAGAGCTGAATTCAAATCTCAGGTGGAACCACACCATAGGAAACAGTGGTGATTGAATGCCACCATTCAAAACTTCTTGGCTCTACAAGTTTTGGATCAAGTTGATATTTGTGTTTTTCGTTAATCAATAGATTAGATAGCAATTAAACATTACAATGGCCCCTAGAAAAATTTTAATAGTGGGTGTTCAATCACCAATGTATCCTGCATTGTGGTTCACCTGAGGTTTGAATATGCATCATTTTTTGACTAATGCCCTAAAATGAGCTGTCAAAATGGATGGACAGAGGGGATGAAACACATACGTTATGGTGGTATGGGAGGGGTCACCACGGAATCTGATTCCTAGATGCATATACTTAGGGCTGTCAATGAGCAAAGCTAGCTCCACATAATTTGGGCCTGGCCCACCTCAGGTTGGGCTTGGGCTAGACTAACCCAAGGGCCAAGTTTCGGCTTAAACCTGGAGCCCATTTATGAAGTGGGCGGGCTTGGACTTGAAGTGTCCAAAAGCTCGCCATATCCCTGCTCTGCACGCAACATTTGCAAAATCTTAAAAACTTCAAAAAGTTTTTTCTCAGAGAGTTTTGATCTTTCCCCAGTTCCTTTCGATAATTAAATATGATAACTAGCTCAGAATAATACCAAACACATCCCTCAAAACCATAGCTACACAAATACATCCCTTGAAATCACAGCTTTAAAAAAGCTCTCTCTCTCTCTCATATATATATATATATATATATATATATATTATATATATATATATATATATATATATATATATATATATATATATACACCGAAGCATGGAACATCTCTCTTCTCATCTCTATGCATGCACACCACTCTCAATACACACATGGGCCATGTAAGCCCAACTGGAGAAGATGAGGAAGAAGAACCCTCTCAGTGACGGAACCGCTGTTTCATGGCAGGTAGAGCTATACAAAAGCCAAGTTGAACTGAGTTTTAACCAAGTTTGGTTTGGCTTGTTTATGTGACGCCCCTTTGTTTGAGCTTTACACGACCCAAGCTTTGAGCATAACCCTGTTTGAGCTTGGTTTGGTCCATATTATACGAGCTCGAGCTTGGTTTGGTTTGGTCCAAATGTTTGAGTCAAGCCGAGCTATGCCGAGCCATTGTGTGACCAAATATGTAGGTTAGATAAACATTACAATGGGCCCAAAAAAGTTTTTAATGGTGGTCGTTCAATCACTACTATGTGCCTCTGGTGTGGTCCACCATAGACTCGAATTTGTCTCATTTTTGTGATCATTCTAAAAAAATGATTTCATAAAGTGAATGGACAAAGTGGATAAATATATATATATATATATATATATATATATATCAAAGTGTGGCCCACACAACTTTTCCATCATCGACCAACTGAATCCAAGTCTGCTTGAAGGACTTCCGTCCGAATTTTTCTATGGGGCCCGCCTAAATGTATGTGTTGTATATCCATGCTGCCCATCCATTTTTCTAGATCGTTTTAAAACATGGGTCCAAAAAATGAAGCACTTCCAAATCTCGGGTGGGCCATACCACAGGAAATACTGATCATTGAAGGATCACCATTACTACTTTCCTAGGGTTTATCGATCCTAACTGCTGATAATGTCACATAGACGTTGATAAAGATGATTGACCAAGAAATACTTTGTGTAGGCTACAAAAGTTTGGATCAAGCTGATATTGACACTATGATGATTTCAATGGTGTTCATTCAATGATCAATGTTTTATGTGATATGGCCCACCTGATATTTAGATTTACTTCAATTTTTGGCTTATGCCGGCCCCGCAATGGCAAAGCAATATTGATAGGAAATTTTTGTTCCCTAACAAGTTTGGATATTGTGTTGTGGTCCATTGGAGGTTCGGATCTTCCTTATTTTTTGTCTCGTACCATAAAATGAGCTAGAAATTTTGATAGATAACGGGATAAAACACATATCATGGTGGGGCCATGAAGCTTTGACACTAGATATGTAGCCAGTGTTGAGGTCACTATCCAATTTGAATCCCACTTTAGTGTACTGCATCTGTAAACTTTGTTAGCCCACCATAATGTATATTTATTATCCACGCCATCCATTCATTTTTACATATCATCTTAGGACATGATCCAAAATTGAATCATATCAAAAGTTCAAGGGAACCAAACCACAGGAAATAATGTGCATTCATGCATATTATGTATTATGTATTATCCACATCATCATATGTATATGCATTATCCACATTGTTCATCCATTTTTACATATCATTTTAGAACATGATCTCAAAATTGAATTATATCCAAAGCTCAAGTGGATCACACCACAGGAAACAGTGTATATATAATCAATGACCCAAATAAAGCATAATCAAACCTAGCTAAATCAAGTCGATCTTCGAGTGGAGTCGAGCCGGTACTGCCCTGGTTTAACCTCGGTTTTATTTATTTATTTATTATTTTTTTTAACAAACGTAGTACTCTGAAACTTAGTTTGGTTTGAACTTCCATCCGAACCAATCTAAGCCGAGCCTTTACAAACCAATTGGAGCTGAGCGTTCGAGCTGGCTCGGTCAAGTTCTAATGGCAGGTATGTAAATCAGATTCCATGATGATGCTGTGGGTCCCACCATTATGTATATATGTACTCTATCTACGCTGTCCATCCAATATGGATTATTAATCTAGGGTATTATCCCAAAAATTAAGCATATCCAAAGCTCAAGTTGACTATGCCCCAAGAAAATAGTGGTGATTAAATGCTCACAACTAAAAACTTCCTAAAAGTACACTGTTATGTTTATTTTCCATCTAACCTATTGACCAGGTCACACGGACTACAGGAAAACAAGAATATAAGCTTGACCCAAAACTCTTGCTAGCTTTCAAGAAGTTTTTAATGGTGGCCATTCAATCACTATTATTTTCCTGAAGTGTGGTCCACTAGAGATTTAGATCTGTGTCATTTTTTGACTCAAGCCCCAAGATGAACTAGAAGAATGGATGGACGGCGTGGATAAAACACATGCATCATAGTGGGGGCCACATAGCACCGTCAGTAATAACTTCCTATATTGACGGCCTAAGATGCAATTATATCATTTTCCTATAAATCGTGTGGATAAAACATATATGCATCATGGTGGGGCTACATAGCAGTGTCAGTATTGACTCTCTATTTTGACGGCGTCAGATGCAATTATATCAATTTTCTGGTGATGGTCTCCTGATCCGAACCGTTCGTATTCTGATTGATCTCTATATAATTAGTAATCATGGAAAAAGTTACGATTAATAGACGATTCTGGCAATCACGATATGCAGATGAATGTAGAATATTGAAAGAAACATTTTCAATGACACACATTTCACTGCGAATATCAAAGGTTAGATGTGCTTTTTAAGTGAGATCATTGCCATATAGCTTACTGATGGTAGTAGGATTAATAACGACGGTTCAAATCATCAGATCGTATCCGCATGTGGCCCTGACAAGGGGGCATATGTTGGTCATCTTGTGCCACAACGTAGGCTAAACAAGTTTTTATTGGACGCCGACTCGATGGCATTTATTTATTTATTTATTTTTAGGCAAGCACTCATATCCCCCGTAAACTCATGCGGTGGCCACTCATAAATGCCCACCGTTGAAACCTCCCTAGGTCTGCGGTGATGTTTTTATGCCGTCCATACCACTTATAAGGTCATTCCTACTGGGATAAACTGAAAACACAAAAATTAGCCTGATCCAAAACTTCTGTGGCCCAGTAATGTTTCAACAATGGACGTTCAATCCTCTTTCATGCGGCTCACTTGAGTTCTGGATTTGCCTCATTTTTGCCCATGTCTCAACAGCATCCGGAAAAACAGATGGACGGGGTGGATTTCTCAAAAACATTGTAATGGCCCCCACTTAGCTGCAATCCTAATCCATTTTTAACTCTTTAATAAAATAATACATGAAAAAGTTGTTGTGGCTTCCCAGGCCATCTGGCACTCAGTCGGGACTGGCCTGCAGTAAGAATCCGGGCTGGGCTCGGGCTGAATTACTTTAGCCCGTATGGGCCCAAGTTGGGCTTGGGTGTTGATTGAAAAACGTGGCCGGGCTTGGCCCAACCCTACCTGGCCCGTTGACACCCTACACAAGTGTTTATAAGTGGGGCCCATATCTCGAATTCTCTGTAAATGGGAATTATAAGTGTCTTGATGAAACAATCCTAACCCTTCAATTTGAATCACCTATTGCATTGATTGGAATCTCAATGACACAAACCAATTGGGTTGGTCGGTCCTGCCGGAGCCCATCCAACTATGATGTTCAATCAGCGGTAGACATGCAATGGACTGAAATTGACACTAATCAGATGATCCCAGCCACACAATCTATGGAGGTTGTATCGTGGATGTGAACTATATATTTCTCCTTTTCACTTTAACTATCCATTTCCCGCCACTTATTGAATGGCTCAGATTTCAGAACTTGGCCCAACTTAGAAGGTCGAAAGAACACCAAACCAGACGGCAATATTCACCCCAATTTTCTTCTAGCCATCCTACAGATAGCACATAGAAACTCTTCATCTAGCTCGCCTTGTAATGGTGGGCACACCCCAAAATTACACCTTTCGTCAAATCCTAACCGTCTGATTGATGAGGTTATGACAAAGATAAAATGATCTTTTCACAACGGAAAAAATCCCAAATTCGGTGACCGTCCGTCATTTGGGCAATGACCACATTGGTTCGAGCATATTACCATGCTTACTGAGCTATGTGGGTCTCGCTGTGATATGTCAGTGCTATCCAGCCTATCCGTAGATCTCTCTCTCCCCCAAATGACCTATATCACAAAATCCAGTCTGATCTATAAGTCAGGGGGCCACACCAAAGGTAACAGCCGTGTAAAGGTTAAACGTGTCATATATATATATATATATATATATATATATATATATATATATATATAATATATAATATATAATAAAAGAAAAGGTTCTATGCGGTCGAGCTCATGGGAACTTCCCTTGAGTAGAGCTGTGTGGGCTCCACCGTGATGCGTGTTGAAAATCTACACCATCAGTCGGAGCATCATTCCATGGTGGGTATAGGTCTTAAAAATAAAGTTAATCCATAACTTTTGTGGGCCACACAACATACATAAGTTGAGAAGGGCTACCCTCCATTAAAATATTCATAATCATTTGTTGGGCCCACAGAGATGTGGTTCACAAATCCAGACCATTCATTATGTGTGTCCCACTTGGGTGAGGGGTCAGACCAAGTTTTAGATGCATCCAAATTTCGGGCCCCACTAAGTGCTTTTGTATGTTTTAGGCATTGCTTCATATGATTTTACATGGTATGGCCCACTTGACTTCCGTATACGGCTGATTTTTGGGATATCTCATAATTTAAAGGGGACCCATCAAACGCACGGTGTTGATGTTTGACAACACATCACGGTGGGGGCCCACACAGTCGACATATATATATACACACACACACACACACACACACACACACAC